>PVLD010000601.1:173421-265871 GCA_004027595.1 Dinomys branickii | reverse complement strand
TCTGTACAACAGTTTTGGTAGTATGGCCATTTTCACAATGTTGGTTCTTCCTAACCATGAGCAGGGTATGTTTTTCCATTTATTGAAATCCTCTTCGATCTCTTTTTTCAGAGTACTGTAGTTTTCACTGAATAAATCTTTCACATTCTTTGTTAGATTGATTCCTAAGTATTTCAATTTCTTGGATGCTATTGTAAAAAGTATGGTTTCCTCAATTTCTCTTTCAGTCTGTTTGTTGTTCGTGCATAGGAATGCTATTAATTTTGGGATGTTGACTTTGTATTCAGCTATGCTGCTGAATTTGTCAATTAATTCCAGGAGTTTTCTTGTGGAGTTTTTGGGGTCCTCCATGTATAGTATCATGTCGTCTGCAAATAGTGATAGTTTAACTTCTTCCTTTCCTATCCTTATTCCTTTTATTTCTCTCTCTTGTCTAATTGCTCTGGCTAATGCTTCCAGAACTATGTTGAATAGGAGTGGTGACAGTGGACATCCTTGTCTTGTTCCTGACTTTAAAGTGAAAGTTTTCAGTTTGTGTCCATTTAGTATGATGTTGGCTGTTGGTTTGTCATAGATGGCTTTGATCAGATTGAGGTAGAGGCCATCTATTCCTATTTTTTCTAAGGTTTTTAACATGAATGCATGTTGGACTTTATCGAAAGCCTTTTCTGCATCAATTGAGATGATCATGTGGTTTTTGTCTTTGGCTGTATTGATATGATGTATTACATTTATTGATTTGCGAATATTGAACCATCCCTGAATTCCTGGAATAAATCCTACCTGGTCGTGGTGTATAATTTTCCTTATGATTCGCTGTATTCTATTTGCTGGTATTTTGTTGAGTATCTTTGCATCTATGTTCATTAGAGAGATTGGCCTGTAGTTCTCTTTCTTGGTTGGGTCCTTCTCTGGTTTTGGTATCAGTATAATACTTGCCTCCAGAAATGTGTTAGGGAGAGTTGCTTCCTTTTCGATTTCATTGAAGAGTTTGAGGAGTGTTGGCATTAAATCTTCTCTGAATGTTTTATAGAGTTCTGCTGTGTGGATTCATTTTCAAATGTACTTAGTTGTTCTTCTGTTAAGCCTCTCTAATGAATTTTTCATTTGTTATTTTATTTTTCAACTCCAGTATTGTCATTTCATTATTTTAAAGTAATTTCTTCTGAGACTCTACTTAATTGTTGTTATCCTTTTTGTTGTTGTTGTTGTTGTTTTTTTTTTTTTTTTTTTTGCGGCACTGGGGATCGAACTCAGGACCCTGCGCTTGCTAGGCAAGCGCTTATTCCACTGAGCTATATCCCCAGCCCCTGTTGTTATCCTTTTTAAAAATTCTTAAATTGTTTTAGTTCTTTGACTATATTTGTAGATTAAACATTAATCTTTATTTTGTACAAAAAATGTATGGGGACAGAGAAAGTTTCTGTTGGCTGCTGTTTTCCCCGTTAGTATGCTTATTTACATGTATTATGATTTTAAACTCAACACTTCAGATAATAGAGAATTATGTACTCTTGGATACTGCTATTTTTCTTCCCTGAAGGTTGTTGGTCTTGTATTAATTTACTAGGGATGAGTTTGTGAACTATGGCTCTACTGGTATGTGAATGTTGATATATCTGCTCAAAACTTAAATTTTTTTGTTTTATGGTCTGGCTTCTCAGGGCTTTTCCTTGTTAGTTTAATGATCAGCCAGTGATTGGACAGAGATCGTGCTTATAAATACAGAGGAAAAAGGCTTCTGTGGCAATTAACTTGATTGTGTCAACTTGCGTAAGAAACAGCCAACTAAATTGAATCAGCATAATTCTGGGTTGTCTGAAGGGATTTCTTGAAGATGCCCTGGGTGTGAGTTACAGCAACCAATAGGCTTGCTGCCTGAATGGAATAAAAGGGAAACAAAGAAGGGCTTGTTCACCTAAAGGTGAACCACCGGCAATGCCAAAGCCTCATGCAGTCATGGGGCGGCTTCTAGGATTCGTGATCGATTCATGGTCCGATGCTGGGATTGTGGTTGTGAGTGCTGCACCCACCCAAGGTGGCAGCCTGCATGCAAGACAGAAAGAGTCTTCTTTTGCTCTCCTCCCCTTTTGCTCCTGGCTTCCAGCGCAGACTCCAGACTGCAGCACCGATTCCTTAGCCTTCCACCACAGACCCTCCAGCCTCCTGATAGCAGGCTCACACAGGACACCACAGAGAGCTCCAGGCCTCCAGCTGGGTCCTCGGCTCTCTAACACACAGGCAGCCCTTCTGCGCTTGTCCACACCTGAACCTGCAGGTGGCTCTTGTAAACCAGTCTTGTAAATAGTTATATATTTGTATATCTTGCATTAAATCTATTTCTGTAGTGAGCACTGACTAACGCAGCTTTTTTCCTGTATAGATAGATCTGTAGCTAGGATGGGACAGTCACTGTTTGGGACATTTTCAGGTCTGTCCCAGCTTTACTTTCTGCTGAATCCCTTTGAATCTGTTTCTTACATGCACACAACAAAGAATCTGCGATCAGCATGGAGTCCTTTCCAGTGTGCAGGGCACCTGGCAGATTTACTTGCCCTACTTCAGGACAGTAGAGCCGAACAGTCGGCCCTTTAATGCTTCCCCTTTTGGAATCAATTCCACCGACAATGCCACTGGGCTTAGGCATTGCATACAGCTCTACATGAAGGCAAGCACTCAGTTATAGCCTGCGCTGCTCTAATGGAACTTCCTCGCTGCTGGAGGTAGGGTGAGTAGGAACTGCCCAAGCCAGAATTTCAGAGATTCCTGCGATTTCTACCTGAAGTTCAAGAACTTTCCACTCAGAAACCATGGTATTTTATAGGTTTTTGTTAGATTTTGGGCATTCTGAAGTGATTTTTGTCAGTTTTGTCCAGATTTACAATTGCTTTTGGGGAAGAGGATCTGCCAGTTTTCTCTGTCATGTCTAGCTGTCTCCCCATAGTGATTTTTAAAATAACAAAAGAAAAAAGTGGGGCATGGTGTTACATGCCTGTATGCCCATCTGTTATGGTTTGTGTCTAGATGTCTCCCCCAAAGCCTCATGCAGTCATGGGGCAGGCTTCTAGGATTTGTGATTGATTCATGGTCCGATGCAGGGATTGTGGGTGTGAGTGCTGCACCCACCCAAGGTGGCAGCCTGTGTACAAGACAGAAAGAGCCTTCTTTTGCTCTCCTCCCCTTTTGCTCTTGTTGTTTTTGCTGTCTTCTGCCACCATGAATGGTCGCCCCTCAGCCCTGCCACCCTGCTTTGGACCCAGCCGATTATGGACTGAAACCTCCACAAACCGTGAGCTACATAAAGCTTTCCTTCTTTGACCTTGGGTGGCAGGTATTTTGTGTCAGCAATGAGAGAAGAGTAACCAGGACACCATCTGAAGGATTAGATAAAAGTGATGCTGTAGGAATGTGAGTTCCTGGGCGAGATAGTCGGACCCCATTTAAAAAAAAAGAAAGAAAAAGATAAATGGCAGATAACTTGGGGCTACTGGAAAAATGCATGGAAGAGGGCAAGACTACAGGCTCAGAAGGCAGCGAGGAAGATTCCATCCTTGTTCTCCTTATCTCAAGGGGAAGTATCAAGTTGACTTGGTTCTAGGGCGGGCACAGTCTTCCCACTCAAATAGAATGCCTAGGGCCACATTCTGTCATCTCTCTGGGTTAGGTGGCCAAATTTCAGTGATACTTTTCAGTTTGTTCGAATTACATCATTGCCAGCTGTTACATGTCTTTAAAGTTCTGCTAGCTAGTCGTTTTCCTTTTTTCCCCGAGCTCAAAACTTTTATTGAATCAGATGGCAGCCACCTAATATTGCTTTAAGTTATAGACTTGTCCTCAACCATCTTAACTGAGTTTTGGAGATGTCTTGGTTTTCAGTGGACCTGTCTATAATGAGAGCTACTTTAGATCTATTTTAAAGATAAAATAAAGCAAATGAGCTTTTATGAATCAGTTACTAATATCATCCTTTTCATTTTGGTCCCTTCTTCCACATTCCTGTTCCCACTAGCTCCACACCCTCAGTTGTTGACTATCCTGCTGATTAATGTTTCATTCTAGTTCTGCCCCACTGTTAGATATTCATTTAGCAGTTTTGTATTGAGCAGTCTCTAATAGTCTGGCCAACATTTTTATTGTAGCTAATATTTCAGGGGTTTTTTATTTTTGTCTTTTTGAGACAGGGTCTCCCTGTGCAGTTCAGGCTGGGCTTGAGCTCACTTTGTAGCCCAGCCTGGTCTCGAACTTGGAACAATCCTCCTGCCTTAGCCTCCCAAGTGCTGGGACTACAGGTGTGCCCCACCATGCCTGGCCTTGAGTATTTTTAGAATAATACTACATGGATTATCTCAGTTAAACTCACACTAACACTAAAGTAGATACTATTACTAATTCTTTTTTATGGATGAGGAAACAGAGAATTTAGTATCTTACATAACCCTTATAGTTTATAAATGATAGAGCTATGATTTGCACCCACACTGCTTGATTCTGTGTCACCCTTTAACTGCTATTCTCTACTGCCTGATTAAAGATAGTTCAAAATAAAATCCTAGCAACTAGAGAGAATTATGTAGGTAGTGGTAATGTGTCAGCACTTGTAATAAAGAAGAACAAAGAAAAGGCAAAGGAAAGACAAACTGAAAAGTAAGATCAGTGGAAAAGTATATGAAGTATGCGCCAACACAGGCAGTTTGAGGCCTGTCACTGGAAGAGTAGTTGAGGAAGTGGCAAGAAGGAAGAACTTACAGTTTGTGTAGAGAAAGAAGTTGTCGTCGTATTTTTTGCTCGCATTCATGTGGTAGCACGCTAAGAATGTACCTTTAAGCAGTTGTGAAGATATAACCAAGATGGTACTGTTCATTTTTATTATAAATAAAATCCAGGGCTGGAAATGCAGCTCAGTGGTAGAGCTTTTGCCTAGGGTGCACGAAGCCTGAAGTTCAATACCTGGCTGTCAGAGACCAAAGGAAAGAAAATCCAAACTTGTGGATGAACCTGTAGAAATACTTTGAAAATGATGTTGAACAGTTCTCTGAAGAGAAATATAGGTTCTTGAGTAACATTTGTGTTCTACTGTCTATATACTAGGATTATATTTTCAAAAAGATAAGAACTATTCTAGGTTATATCTAACATTCTCTGCATGCAATTGAAAACTTGCTTGAGGTAAATATTTTTGTATTTAAGACAGTATAGATGATATATTTATATGTGTTTGAACATCTGAGAAATAAAAGTGCCGTTTCTGCACATTTTGGCAGGTAATAAATTTGGTACCCTTTATGAAAGCTTTGAGTATTCCATTAGAGTACATTTTAAAAGAGCCCCAAAGCAGGAACTTTGAATTCATCAGAGTAATAGTTGCATAATCCCTTTGGTGCTTTTTACTACTACGTTATAAAATAGGAATTTGTATTTTATTACCTGTGATAAAGAATCTTTACTTTGTAAGAAACATCTTAGTAAGTATTTAAAAAAAAAATATATAGCCTTTTAGTGTACGTCATTATTCTGCTGACTGTCCTCCAGTGACTATTCTAGGTATATATTCCATAGGTTTTTATGGCCCCCAATGGCTGTACATAAACTAGTTCCTAGCTAACTTTTTATTAGGTAGTACCTGCTTGCAGTGCATAATGATTACATTCACTTTTGGTCCATCCACATGACACATCTTAGTTTTTGAACATCGTCTCCTCCTTTTTTCCCCCACCCTCCTATTTTTGGTCCCTTTTACTTTTTCAAAAGATCTACCTCTCTGTTTCCTTTTATTTATCTTTTATTTTGCTATTTAATTTATTTGTATGTCTCTTATATGAGAAACCATATGATATTTCAGTCTGATTTATTTAACATTATGGTCTCAGGGTATATCTACTTTCCTAAAAATGCAAATTTACGGTTCTTTACAACAGAGTAGTACATCATTGTATATAAATATTTTCTTTAGCCATTCATCTGTTGATGGACATATAGGCCACCTAGTTAGATATGATGGGTTGTACTACTATAAACATTGGTATACGTGTATCACTCTAATACTGTATCTTTTAACTTTCTGAGAGATACCTAGAAGGAGAACAGCTGAGTTGAATTTCTAGTTTTAGTTTTGTAAGGAGTCTGCATACTGATTTCCATAGTGGTTTTACTAGTTTACATTCCCACCAACAAGGTGGAAGGGTAACTTTGCATCCAGTAACCTCCCCTGCGGGTTACTGTTGTTCTGTTGATGATGGCTGTTCTCTGGTGGCGTGTATGCAGGGCCTGGAGTGGGGCGGGGGTACTGTGCCCGGGGAATGGTCTGAGTTCTTACATCACCTAAGTGCCGGCTTTCAGCCCAGGTAGATTTTCCTTTCATTTATTCTCCCATATTGGACTTTATCTTTTGCCACTGCTCAGGGTATCTGCTTTTCTGCAGTGCAGATTCGGTAACACTCACCCTTGCTGTTGCCCCGAGGTGACTATCTTCTGTTACCCTTCCCTAACTTTTTACTTTATTTTCTCATTTCCTCTTGCGTACTTCATTACAGTCATATAGGCAAAAGTAGAACTCAAGGAGTATACCAAGTATGTTCCCATTTCAAGTTGTCTGTACTTCCTCTGTTTACCATGGCTAAATAGCCTTTTCTCACAGAGCTAGTGGCTTCCTCAATTCATTGCAGTCACTGTATGGGTCTCATTGCAGAGGCTTTCTGATGACTATGCTAGTCAGGGTACTGAGCGCCCCACACCAGCATCTTCTCCTGTATGTTTGTCTTATTGCTGCCCAACACTTTGGTGACAGTGTCGTCTCCTAGAGGGTAAGCCACAGACAGGGATTTTATCTGGGGTTTGTTTGTTTTTTCTTCAGTATCTTCCCAGAGGCTAGAACACACCCTGGGACTCAGAGGGATGGTTAGAGAAATGGGTAGGTGAGTAAGTGTGTAGACGGATTGGAATTTCTGCATTTTGTTTAAAATGGGGAGTGTGGTTATTAGACACAATGGTAATTTAGTTGACCCCTTACATCCTTCTAGCTCTCCCCCATTTTTAGAGTATCTGCATTTTCCCAGCAGACCTCTGAGGTAAGCCAGCAGCTGCTGTCATCCCGTTTTGTAGATGAGAACTGTGAGGCTCAGAGCGCTGTGTCTGCCTAAGGACGCAGGGCTAAGAAGTACGACTGTGGACAGAAACCTAGCTGTGATAATTTTTAATGCCACCGCCCAAAGCTGTCACCTGTAGAAGACAAAATGTGTTACTGAGGAGGATGATGAACTCTCCTGCAGTTTTTACTTTTATCAGTCCATCTTTGCAGTGCATAGTGATTACCTTTATCATGGGAAGTTGGCCAGTGTCCACAACACACCTTAATTCTTTCCCCTTCCCTGTCCTCCCTAGGCCCTCCACCTCTACAGAGTTTTTGAGAGCAAACAAACCTAGAGTTTATAGCGTGCCTCACTAGAGCCTGGGGCTGTCTGCTGCTGGAGGAGCTCCTACATCAACTTCGTTTTCATTTTAAGCACCCAGATAAATTTTGTTTAGTAAAATAGTGGGGGGAGAGGGAATTAGAGTAGAAGAGTATCAGAATAGATGCTTTGGCCAAGAAAGAACCTCTGCTGAATTTTAGAACTGAGAGCGGCTCACAGTCACTTTCAAAATTATAATCACCCTGAAATTATGTATTCGTCTTCCCTCACATTCCTCAAGTGATGAAACTTTAGACCCAGGAGATAGATATGCTGCCTGTGGTCACCACAGTTAGTTGTTTACATATTCTTGGTGCTGTCAAATACCATTATGCCATGTACTGGAGGTCCTATTAGAATTTATGAGATGGCCGATTTTCCACAGTACAATATATCAAATGTAGCTCTAATCTAGTATTCTTCTCTTCTATTTATCCCTTGTTTTTCTGACTCTTAGCTTTCCTTTCTCAGGAGCTGCAAGTGGTGGGCAGGAGGAGCGCTCACACACTTGTCTGTCTCCTATTCCAAAGAGCTCCTTCAGGACACGGGCCATCTTTTTCATCTTTGAACCTTGATGTCAGCCATGTTCCAGTATCTCTCTGAGCACAAAACAGGTGCATTGTATCTGGAACTGTTTAATTATATGAGTATATATTGAAAGATCCTTACTGCCTCTGTCGCCCCCATGATTAAAAAATCTCATCAGAATTCTCATGTTTTAAAGCTACTTTGTCTCTTGAATCTGTGTGGTAGACAAGAATGGTATGTTATTTTTGCCTGGACCAGCCCTAAAACCTGTACTTGTGGTCAATTCTGTTACAAGTCAAGTTGCTACTGATCATAAACAGTGGTACTGGTAAGACTTACTCCAGGGCCAGGCACAACTAACCTTAGTGAAATAAATGGCAACCAGTTGGGGGAGAAGCTCATTGTCTCCTTCAGAGAGGAAGGAAGGTCCCTGACGATCTAATCAATGGGTCCAAGGATTGGTAAAGAGAGGAACAGGAAAGGGCGAAAACCTTTTTAGACTTATATTTACTATATCAGGAAGGAGTAAGAAATTATGGTGAGAAATATTGAAAAATTAACAATTTTATATTTCTTTCCAACATTTGTACTTTTTAATTATTATTTTTGTTAGTATGTGTTTGTAGTACATAGTGATAACACTCATTGCAGTGAGTTGGTAAATATATGTGACACGTCGTAATTCTGTTTATGACCTCTTCCTCTTCCAGTACTTCGACTTCATTATCTATTCTGTGTGAAGAGTAAAACTCATAGAGTAAGAAGGAACTGTGAGCTTGTTTTCAGGGGCTCAGCTGGAAAGAGGCTGATAGGGAAGCTGTCAGCACAGTTCCCATGGGGTCCAGAGTTAGGCTCTGGGTGGGAGAAGGAAGTCTCCCAGACTGCGTGGTTAGTTATGGCTGAAAGAAAAGAGGAAAGCTGGCTGACTGAGAAGACAGAGGTGGGAAGCGTGAAGGCTCATACGGGTGTCACGAGTAAGCTCTCTTCTGGGGAACTGGTGACCCTAGTATGTTGAGTTCTGTGTCACCTGGACCAGGTAAATATGACCTTCCTTCCCTGGGTAGAACGTGAAGGCTGTGTCCGAGACGCCTGCCGTGCCGCCCGTGTCGGAAGATGAAGATGATGAGGATGACGCCGCCCCGCCCCCGGTGATTGCTCCGCGTCCAGAGCACACGAAGTCTGTGAGTCTGTGGGGACCTGGGCAGCTCTCTGATTTATTAGAGAAAGGAAGAGTAGGGAAGGGGTGGTGCTAAGGTCTAGAAGTTTAATATTCGGGTAGGAGGCCTTAGATTTTGAACCGCCTTATGGGAAGGTACTTTCTGTATTATTAAAGACATGAAGTGGTATATTTGTCATTGTTTTGCAGACAGACCCAAAGTATCCGAGTTAATTGGTACTTACACCAATCCAGCTTTGGTTCACTTAACCTATTTTTCTACCCATAGAACAGGAAGAATTGGTGTAACTTAGTTCAGGGCTAACATAAATTATTCTGTTCTCCTGGGAAGCAACAAATTGTCTTGCTATAGATTTTTTTCTTCACTGTTAAATGTGCAGTGTGCAGCCTTTTAGAGCATTACTGATGATACTAAAAGACCCAAGAGATTTTATAAATACATTTGTGCTATTAATATGCTGGACATCAGGAGTGCACTTTGATGCTGGATGTTGGCAGCGAGTTCTGTTTAAGTTCCTTTGAGATTCCTGCCTCTCGGAATAATCATAGTCCCTCCACTCTTACTTAGCACAGTCTAGTCCCTATGCTTTTTACCTGATTTAGCATTATTGAGCACTGACCTCCCATTAGATAGTGTTTCTTTGTTTGGGCTTTTTATTATAATGAAAGCTCAATAATGAAAGAATCATGTACAACTTAAGCTCTGTGGTAATGCAGAAACAGAAGTCTACCTCTGAAATGAAGTGTCAGAAGTTGGTTGAATGGCTGTGGGAAATGCTGTGAAGGAAATCCAGAGGGATTGGATAGCCTCTTAGGGTGAGAATTTATGAACAGAATCTGTGGAAACACCTAGCCCGCACTGCACAAAGTCACCTTATAGAAAAATTTGCCTCAAAATTGAAGAGTTGTCAAAATGCCTCATATTGACACGGCCTTTTCGGTTGGCAAGCATTTTTATTTAAAATATTTTTCCTTCTAAACTTTAAATTCCTCTAAAGCAGAAAATCAACAGATACGTAATTTCAGTGCTTACTGTAGTTCTCTGCAAATATCAGAGGGCAATAAACATTCAATAAAGGAGCTGAGTATGGTGGCGTATGCATATAGTCCCAGCACTCCGGGAGGCTAAGGCAGGAGGATTGCAAGTTCAAGGCCAGCCCGGGCACCTTAATGAGACCCTATCTCAGAATAAAAAAAAATTAAAATGGCTGGGAATGAATAAAGGAAGGATGATACATTTGACCTTAGCATTTCTTTCTAAAAAGGTATCATTAATTACTAATTCACAGAAGCAGCAGCTGAGATATGGGGAGGTAAATTGATCCACTTACAGTCACCTAGCAAAAGAGCTAGTAATGTATTTGAAAGTAGGTAGTTAATTCTGTTTCAGTTAGGGTTTTACTAGAGGAGCAGATATAACACAAGATGTACAAATGTGTAAGAAAGTACAACCTTGGCTTACGATGCTCAGCCAGAGTTGGATGAGGAAGCAGAGGGTGTCTGCGCTCTGGAGACCAAAGGATTCGGTCCAAGGTCTGGAGCTCACTGCAGCGTTCTGTGCAAGTCTGTATCAGGAGGCCGATGGGTCTGCGATGGGAGGCTGATGAGTGCGCCGGAAGGCTGAAGGACCCAAGGCGGAAGCCGAAGAGTCTGCACCGGAAGCCAGGAGACAATGTCCAAGCTGAAGGTGAAGACTGGAGCCCCTCTGAAGAATGGGAGCCCTCTGTCCTCCCTCGTTTCCCTTTTATGTCGCTGAGGTGACGGTCCGTCGTAGGGTGGCTCCTCTGCACCCTAGGGTGTAGAACTGCTGAGCTGATTTAGTTAAGCTTCTAAACTTCTCAAGTTGACACAATCAATCCACCACTGTAAGCTCCAAGTCAGGTTGCTTTCCACCATAGCCCAGTGGCATTTGTGTGTGTACAGACCTGCAGTGGGAGCCAGATAAGGAGGATGTGAGATAAAGAACAGGCAGAATTAAGAAAGAGGACAAGACATGAACATATTAATTTAGGTGCCTGTGATATAGTTTGTCAATAGGTGCAAGAATAGGAAATTGAAAATTTATGCTAAAGTAGTCATTAATTGACTGAATGCTTGCTTTTTGTTAGGTAAGTGGTTAGAACTCAAGGATGAGTTCTCATACAGCTTGTAACTATCTAAAAAATAATTGTGATATTTTCATGGTAACATCTGATAAATATCTTGAAATGTCTTCTAGGGATGAAAGTATAACTTAGGACCACTTTGGAACCTCAGTACTGTATAGTTGCTCATTTCATGTAACATTTATTCCTTCCTCCCTTGTGATACGGATTTCTCACCTCCTTTACCAGAATGAGAGTACAGGTGCAGAATTTCACAGAGTTCAGCTTAGAGTAGATATTCAGCGAATATTTGTTAAGTAAATAAACAAATAGGAAATATGATGTTTACAAAGCCAGGATTTGAGTGCTTAATATTTGCCGGAGATGATTCTAATCATATCATATATATTAACCAATTTGTTCCTACAACAACTCCGTAAGAGAGGTGCCATTATCATCACCATTTCACAGATGAGGAAACTGAAGCACAGAGAAGTTAAATAACCTGCCCCAGTCACGCAGATGGTAAGAATAAGAGCTGGGATAAGAATAAGAGCCAGGCGGTCGAGTTCCTGAGTTTGTGTTCTAAGTCACTACCCTACTGCCTCTTGAACAAAAGTACTTCCTTCTCTGCAAAGATTCATGGTCTAAAAAAGGAGTGACTGAGTAGAAGATTGTTAAGTGTGGTATTAGCAGCACCGGGTGCAGTAATGCAAGATTTCATTTCATTCTGGGAAAACATGGAATGTTACAGATGAGGAAGATTTTCGTCTAAGAATAGAACCTCTTTTAAATAATTTCTACTGAGAGTTGTCTAGCCTCCTTTGAATATCTTCAGTGCTAGAATTCTCGTTAACTCCTATTGTATATAACAAGAGCAAGGAAAGCTATTTCTCATAGATGGTGGGCCTGGGCACACAGGAGGAGCAACATAGATTTTGACAGAAGAGAAAGGCTGCATATTTAGGAAATTGTTTGTGGCTGTTCTCATGGTACCTCTAGAAGTGGTTCATCTGTACTAAAAAGACTCACTTTACCAAAATTCTGCACCACCAATGCAGGTATACACACGGTCCGTGATTGAACCACTTCCCGTCACTCCAACTCGGGATGCGGCTACATCGCCCATATCACCTACTGAGAACAACACCGTTCTGCCAGATGCTTTGACCCGGAATACTGAGAAACAGAAGAAGAAGCCCAAAATGTCTGATGAGGAGATCTTGGAAAAATTACGTGAGCACTGTGCTTTCTAAGCCTTCACTTGGTGTATGACTTGTCAAGCATAGAGATGGAATTCTGCTGCCGTAAAGATCCTGATCCTAGGGCCAGGGATATATAGCTCAGTAGCACAGCACCTCTCTGGCAAGTGCAAGGTCCTGAGTTTGATTCTTGGTACAAAGATAAATAAATAAAGATCCTGATTCTATTTGATCCATGTGACTGGCTGGCCGTGCTCGGTACTTTAGCCACGAACTGTTCTCACGCAGCCCTCCCACTTCCATTCTCCGTCTCACCTGCTCTGGTCGAACACTACATTAGGATGGGATGTAAGGAGAGAGGGTGTGAAGAGCTCACTGTGAGGGCAAGCTATCCCTTTCCCCCTCGGCAGGCATTAAGGAAATGGGAAAACGCTTTTATCTGGTGAATAGAATATTGTGTTGAGGAAGGTTGAGACGTTGTCTATACCTGGTGGGAAAAAGTGCTGTGCTTGACATTTGCCATGACCTAGGGGAAGACAGATCTGCCAACATAGCTGTAGAATAAAAAGGAAAGGGAAACCAACATTTGCAAACCTGGCAAGCAGAGGTATTTTCTTGTTGCTTTTTTTCCCCCCATTTAATTTTCATCTATATCATGTCAAGACAGGCATTATGATCTTCATGATCTTCATTTTTGCAGTTTATATTTTTGAGGCCCAGACAGAATAAACACTGTGCCCCAAATCATATAGACAGAAGGTGATAAGGCTGAGGTCAGGACACAAACTTGGGTCTTTATTAGCGAGCATGTTGCCTCTGCTGCCAGATGGAAACTTCCGATTCACTTCATTTAGCAAGCGGAAATAGGTGTATATTAGGGTGGTCTGTTTCTGCATTTCAGTAAACTGAAGAATTACATTAGACAGATTAGTCTGACCTTTTGACTTGGAAATATCACTGGACAAGGCCTTTGATTTATTCTCTGTATTTATTTATTTCCAAAAAGAATTTGATGTCACTGATTTGGCCACGTTTGCAAACTGGCCCTGAGGATTCTTGTTCTCTATATTAGCAGTACTCTACTTCTTCCTGATTGTTCTTGTTTGACTTGTAAAAGAATTTCATTCTCTTTCTGGGTGTGGTCGCACACACCTGTCCTAGCACTCTGGAAGCTGAGGCAGGAGGAGCTGCATAAGTTTTAAGGCCAGCCTGGACTATATAGCAAGATCCTATCTCAAAGAAAAAAAAAACTAAAAGAATTTCACTCTCTTAAAAATTCCCATTGCTTAGAACCCTCATAAAAATGATGAAGTGAAAGCCACTCACAGATTTATTTGGAATTTGGGGGGGGATCTGTTTTTGTTTTTACACTCTTACCTAGAATTAATGGAAAACAAACTGGCCTGGATGTTAGTACACAGGGGTTAATGCCCCAGCTCTGCCCGTAACTTACATCTTAGGCAATTTTCCCCTGTCTTCTGAGCCTCATTTTTCCTTACCTTTTAAATGAGGACATTAATATCTGACTTTTTTGTGAATCAAATGAGATGATATATGTGAAGTTACCAAGTCCTAATTACTGGTATTAGAGAAAAAGCACACTGGACTGGGAGACTAAAAACCAATGTCTTACTCTTAGAACTGATACCAGTTTGCAGTGCGACCATGGGGAGGTGTCTTCCTTTCTGTGGGCCTCAGTTCCCCATCTTTAGCACACATGCTGTGAAACCCAGGGAGTTGTCTCAGACCTCTCTGCCTTTGTACTTCAGTATTCCCTGCTGTCAACCTCCTTACCAGGGTGGCATCTACTTAACCTGTGAAAGTTGGCGCAGAGAGCACCTTGAAAAGCCTTTCCACTTTGTGTGTGTGTGTGTGTGTGTGTGTGTGTGTGTGTGTGTGTGCGCCTTTCTGTAACCACTTGGTATTTACTACAGCAATTAGTATATTGTTATGGCATCTTATGTTTGCTTGTCTGTCTTTTTCTATGAGAGCAAGCTCCTGAAGATCAGGGGCTGTCTTAACTGTGGTTTTTCTAGCACTTAGCATATGGCTTGGTATATAGTAAACACGTAAATGTTTATTGAAGTAATTAATTCATTAAAACATGAATAAATGGTCCTTAGTTTAAAAATTGAATAGATTACTCTGAATAAAAGCACTCAAGGAAATAGAACTTTTGGTTAGGGAAAAGCTAAGGGAGCTGTTTAGTATGTTTTGTGGGCATTGGAGACAGTTCTTTAATCCTTGGCAACTCTGGGGAGTAGGGAGAACATGGGCTCTGTTTTGTGTCTTGGTCCAGAAAAAAATGATTCATGGTGTCTGTTTCTTTCAAAGGGAGCATAGTGAGTGTGGGCGATCCTAAGAAGAAATACACACGATTTGAGAAAATTGGACAAGGGTTAGTATGGGCATTTTCTTTCCTTGGAAAAATGACTTAAGATTGTGTATGCTGTTATCTATGACTTCGTCAACTGTTTTGCCTCTCATGAACCTTGCTGTTTCTTTAGCTTACCCATTTGGAGATGTTATGTTAGGCTGACTCCAGCCTTGGCAGAATTGTGCTTAATATGAAAGATAAGCCATTAACGGGCCATATTGCTAAAAGTACCCTGCAGAGAAACATTTATTTTTGTAGCCCCAAACCAGCATCCTAGATTACAGATCTGCTTTTCCAGATAAACCCTGTTTGCTCTTGTGCTGATGCTTATCATCGGCACTGGTATGAAATGCAAGACCTACTACTACAGAGCCTTCTGCTAGTTAGTGTTACCTACCTTTCCAGGTGGGTGTCAGAGTTCATGACTCCTTTCAGGTTCCTCATCTGTAACTTACATGCTGCCCCTAGTGTACTGGAGTCTTAACTGAATTCCTGTTGTGTGCTAAGCACTGTGAATGTGGCTTTGAATCAGACACAATCTCTACCTTCAGTCAAAAACAGAGTAGGAGCCAGAGATATAGCTCAGTGGTACAAGTGCCTGCCTGGGAAGCACAAGGTCCTGAGTTCAATTCCCGGTACCAAAAAACAAAACAAAAAAACCAAAACCAGAATGAGATAGACAGCCAAACGAAGAAAGTAGAATGTATTGTGCCAAGTCTTTTTTATTTTTATTTATTTATTTATTTATTTATTTTTGGTGTTGGGCGTCAAACCCAGGACCTTGCGCTTACCAGGCCAGTGCTGTACTTCTGAGCTATATCCTCAGCCCTAAGTCTTTTAAAAGTATTTGCCCATTGTTTTGAGCAAAAAAAGCCTAACATAAGATGAAACATTTAATATAATCTTGTTAATGTGAAATTCAAGATAGACAAAACTAATACATGGTAATAGAATTCAGCAATAGTGACTATTTCTGGGAGATGGCTCTCATCTAGAAAAAGTACTGAGAGAAGTTTAGGGGGTGATCTTTGTGGTAAACATGATATATACATATGTAAAAAATCATCAAGTCACACTTCATGTTATACATATTACTTTAGGTAAGTTATACCTCTATATAAAAATAAGCAGATTCATACAGATTTACCAAAAGAAGTAAAATTACAATGTAACTGAAAAAATAAAAAATGTCCAGCTTTTTAGTTGCTGCTCAGTGCTAGTGGAACAAAAGCATTGTTGCTAAAAGTCGTTGAAATTTTCTTTTCCCATTTTCTTATGTACCTAAGAGCTTCCAAAAGTAGTATAAATAAAGAATTTGTAGTATAAGGATGTTATATTTGTACACTTTTATAGTGTACAATAGTTAATTACATCTGTTGTTGAATTGAATCATTAAAACAACTTTGAATTGGGTAGATGTCATTTTCTGTTGGTCTCATTGTTTTTCCTACTAGGTAATTCTTTTTTGAATCCAGACTGATAGTTAGCACTTTAGGAAGAAAGTTCATTTGCTTTCCCCAGAGTAATATAGATGGTACTTCTTTTAGGTAGTTAAATAGAGATATCAAGAATGTAGTAAAAAGTACATAGACAAGTGTAGACATGTCGTATCCCTTCTAGGACTTGAGTGTCTTCATCTATAAATTTACAGAAGAAGGATTATAGATTAAAAATGTGTATTTTTTAAAAGTAGACTTCTAAGTAGGTAACATCTGCAAAAGACATTCCTTCCTTGATTACTTGACAGGTCTGTTAGTGCTAAGAATGAAATATTAAGCATCCATACTGATAGTCTATATCTCATAATTTAAAAAATATAAATGCAATACCAGTTTGATAAGTTGAGATTACTATCATTTTTGCTTGGTTTTTTTTCTTTTCTGAGATCTAGAAATGATTATGCTATTGGACCTGGAATTCATATGTCTAGTCATTTTTCTATTTAAGTTGAGACTAACCAAGTGCTAACTGGTGAACCTAAGTAATTTTCTAGAACTTTGCAAGTGTGAAGACATAATCTCAAAATGTTCAGTTCCCTGAGACTTGAATATGTTTGTCCTTTTAAGAGTAGTGTTTGTAGGAAGATCAGAGAGGGTGAAGGATAGGAAGATAGCAATCTGCTTTTTAACAGTACATAAGGGTAGGATTATTAGGCAAGTGAAGAAATAACTGCCAGGACATACAATCTAGTCTTTATTCAGTAGCTAATATCTTACTGATAATATTTCCAGGCATATAGGCAGGCTCCCAACTAAGGAGTGGGGGTTAGGGGTCTAGTGACTATAATAATCTCTAGCTGGAAAGCATACTTATAAGTGACTTTCCTACCTGAATTGACCTAATATCTGGGAATCAGGGCTTGCCTGAATGCATTTTTGCAAAAGACTAGAATTGTAAATGTCTTCAGATTGTATCATATGTACTAGGTGTATGGCATGTTCAGCCACAAAACTGTTTTGCAAAGTACTCACCTACGAATATATGGGGTTTTGGGGTGGAGGCCTAAAATGAAGGTTTTACTTACTTCAAATGGGCACGATTACTTTTGTGGCATTATTTATAGCTTTTTCCTAGTACTGGGGATTGAACCCAGGTCCTTTGCACTGAGCTACATTCCCAATCCATTTTTCTTTGTTTTGAGACAGGGCCTGGCTAAGTCACTAAGTTGCCCAGCCTAGACTCAAACCAGTGATCTTCCTCCCTCAGCCTCCTAGAATGCTGGAATTATAGGTGTGCACTGCCATGCCTGGCTTATTTCTAGCATTTCTTTCACCCTACTTACTTGCTTGTGCGAGTGTATGTACGTCTATATCTAAAGGGGATGTTCTTACCTTCAAGGTGGGGTAGGAATAGTATCAGATCTGAAAACCATGAATCTAATCCTATACCCCATTTCAATTTGAAGCTGCAAAAAATTAAATCAACTTGCTAAAAGTGGTGGAAGGGAAGAGGCTGAACAGGAACGAGAAACTCTAATGTATTTGAAACCAGGAGTGGTGATGCACATCTGTAACCCCAGTGCACGAGAGGCTGAGGCAGGATTGCTGGCAGTTTAAAGCCAACCCGGGCTACAAAGTGAGACACTGTCTCAAACAGACAAAAAAACAAAACTACTGTATTTATTTTAGGCACTTGGCTAAGTGCTGTGCATAAACTAATTGATACAGATTCTCTTATATTCCTGTGTTCATGTCACAAAAAGAGGAAGGTGAAGGTCAGAGAACTTACATGACTTAGTTAAGATTTGTTTTTTTTTTTTTTTTGTGGTACCAGGGATCGAACTCAGGACCTTGCACTTGCCAGGCAAGCGCTTATTCAACTGAGCTATATCCCCAGCCCAACTTAGTTAAGATTTGATAGGTCGTAGATAAGAAGTAGAAGCTCTGAGCTGAAACTCAGACCAGCGGGCACTACAGTCCCTCTTCTCTTTACTATCACCCACTATCTTCCAAATAAGCACTGGGAGGCCGCAGGCGGGGAGGGCGGGCGGATAATTTTTGCTGCTATTATTATTAATCCTTGTACTGCCAGATCATGTGTAGAGCTGCATTTGACAAATTCACTGAACACCTGTGTTTTTTCCCCTTTCCCTCCCACCTGTTGTTCAGTGCTTCGGGCACCGTGTACACTGCAATGGATGTAGCCACAGGACAGGAGGTGAGTGTCCACCACCAACTGGTGCTTTTTCAGTTATATAGTCTTTTTATTTTGAGTTAGGTTTCAGCCCTTCTTAGCTCAAGAGGGGCATTTCTAGGTTCTTTCTACATCAGACTGGTGTCAACTAGCAGACTAAGAAGATGGGACTTAAAGGTTTTAGAAAAGTTACAACAGGTATGGTATGGAGAAGGGAACACGGCAGGTGAGAGGGAACCAGGTGAGTCAAGAGGTTACTGTGTAATTCCGGGTGAGAGATGACTAGGGGAATAGCATAGTATAGATGGAGTGAAGCACACGGAGTTGAGAGATACTTAGCAGATCGATTCGACAGGATTTGGTGATTGATGAGTGTGAAACTGACTTACATGGTAGTATTCAAAGAGAACGAATAGAGATGTAGGTATAGGCGTGAAGAAGTCAGATCCTGCCTGAGAGAGCTCACAGAACTGCGCAGTGGCCAGTCGCTTATTCGTTCCTTAGGGGAGAAATCGCTTACAGAAAAGACTGAAACCCATGTCTCCTAGCTCCTAATCTGCCCCTCCTGGCATTACTTTTGGTCCCACTGAAAGTTGCAGCCCTCATGTATTTGAAAGCACCTCTTTCTCCTCATTGAATCGGGTAGAACTCCGACTTTATTCCAAAGCCTACTGAGCAAAGAGCTTATTTTTTAGCAGAAAAGATCCGTGAAGGAAATAAATACAGAATTTTGAGATTTCTTTTCAGTCTGTTCTTTGGTTGATTGCAAGGCCAGAATGTTGGTCAGTAGGGAGTGGTTGGCAGCTGCCTTGGAGACGTTCTTAGTTAAGAGAGTACTGGAACTCACGCGGAGAGACATTCTTCTTCCAAAATAGAGTTGGGGTCCTCGAAGGTAGGCAGCTACAAACCTGTTTATTTTTGATGGTTGAAACACCTGGTATACTGGAGAAGTCACACATAGGGATAACACATATTTCACTGGGCTCTTACTAGGCTTTTACAAGTGTTAAAAGCCAAATTCTGTAGCTCTTTGAGGGTAAGCCAACTTTGAAAATCATCATTATGCTTAAGATTATTAATTGTTCTTTGAGGTAGGACTCCAAAGACACAGGTGCTTGCATTACACTATTTATTTGACAAGTCATTTGACCAATCACAAATCCTTTTTGGACCAGTCATTTGACCTTGACCTAAATTTTATTGATTTATAAAATGTGTGTGACAGTATATACTTCACACAGATGTTGCAAGAATTCAGTAAAGCAATGTATGTGAAAATACATCATCAACTTTAGCAACTACATATTTATTTTTATTCATATATTTATTCCACAAAGTAGTTACTGAGCTTTTGTTTTATGCTACACTTTGTGCTAAAGCTATGTGAAAGATTCAGTCCTGTGCAAGCATGTAAACATTGAAATCATATAAAATACAAAAGACCATATTTTCCCTGGTGTACATACAAGTATTTTAGTGCAGAGAAGAATCTGCTTTAAAGTAAAAATAGTAATGAGGAAGGAAGTATAGTATTAATATATCAATTTAAGGTGGTGAGTTTGATAGAAATTAAAAAGAGATTTCACCAATCCTAAAAAGAACCCTTTGAGGTAAGTAATACTTCCTTTTTATTGTTGAGGAATTTGTGGCCAACTTTTTTTGCAAGTTGTGCTACCAAAGATTAACAGGGACTGAGTTAGAATCTTTTACTCCCGATCCTTAGCAGAGCTGAGGTTAGGCACTAGGCTTCCTCTTGTCACGTTTCTAGTCACATTTCTGAGGCCTTACAGTCCTGGATGGGAGGCAGGCAGGTAGTGGGTAATTCCTGGAAGTCCTGGAGGTTTGCCCTTGTGAGAAGCTGGCCACAAGAAAGAGAAACACTTCCTTGTATGCCTGCCTTGTGGTTACAGAACTCTGAATGGAAGCAAGTCCATTAGAGTAGCTAATGCACTGTGGTCAGGAAGGCCTCATTTCCTGCCCCAGGGAGTATAAGTCTTTGGTGGAGCTAGTGGATGTTCTCATTCTTTAGTGAGTGAATGATTATAGGGGGTTATCCAGCTAGGAAGCATAGAGCTGTTGTCTGTCACATATAGGAAGATAAGCAGTTAGTGCTGGAAAGAATTGTTTTAAAATCATTATTCAAGCCTCATTGAATGATTAACTGATTGATTGATTGATTGATTGATGCAGGCCTTAAACTGACTGTGTGGGCCACGCTGGCCTCTAACTTGCAGTGATCCTCTTGCCTCAGCCTCTGGAACACTTGGATTATAGGTGTGCATCACCATGCCCAGCTTTTTCAAGCTTGTTTTTAAAAGCAAGCTGTGTAGAAATAGAAACAGACTAGAGGAGCCTTTGGAGTTGTATGACTCAAGGGGATTAGTTATGAACTTAGGCCATTTCCATATAAGCCATAGCTTCAGTATCTTTATGGGAAAATGTAAGTCATGATTTTCACTTTCCAGAATGGTTAGGTTTTACTGAGATAATATAGAGAGTCCCTAGCATGAGAGTCTGGCGCATAGTAGCCATTCAATAAACAGTAGTGGTTGAAGGGTGTTTGGTTGTTGCTTTTACTGCTGATGCTGTGGTCATTCTTTCTGCTCTGTGCCAGTTACTTATAAAATGCTTCCATAACTATGATTAATTTCTTCCTTGTAGTCTCTATTAAATCCTTTACTTACATATGAATAGCACACTGACCATTGTCTTAGTACTCAAAATAGTCCCTACAGCAAGGGAATCAGAAGACACTGACACTAAGAAAGTTTGTGATTGGTCAGAGTCAACAAGTGACAGGCCCAGAGCTTAGGTCCTTAGAGTGGACCTAAGTTCTTTCTCTGTTAGCAGAGTGCTCTCTTATCCTCAGTAGGCTTGGTTTGATTAGGTAAGGACATTTACCGGGGGCATAGTGGGGACTGGAAAGGACTCCTAGGGTCCTGCCCAGCTTGTATGTTAGCCTGTACCTGCAGGAATCTCTGTCATGTTGGTGAGCACTGTCTCACCCTGTAGGATGATCTGAGGCGCTCCAAAGCCCTCTTCTGGCTCCAGTCTTAGTTGTAAGGGTTCTAGTACTTAATGCCTTTAGATAAATGCTTTAGTCTTTAGGCGTGAGGGAAAGCTGTCCTTAGCTTTTATTTATATAAATCTGCAGCTAAACCAGTAGCCTGAACTACCAGGAAAGTAACTTTTTCTCACTTGCAATAGGGAACGAAAGTGTACAAGTGTTTAAAATGGTCTTTTTCACTCTTTACGACTGAGTCTCTTCAGAAGACTGTCCATACCTAACTTAAAGAAATAATAGGGTTTTTTCATAAAAAATTGAACCATTCATTCTTCACACTTCTTGCTGTTCCTGAAAGGACAACTTAGTTCTTTTAGGTGCTTATATTCTTGCCAGTAAACAGTAAACAAACAAAATACCTCTAAAGAATAAATACTTAGCAAAAAACCTACACGATACTCCTATGGGATGTAGAAGCATATTGTTGATTTTTTTTTCTGTTTTTGTGCTTTAGAAACAAAGCACTTATCGACCCACTGCCTTGTTTCTTTCCTTTTTTTTTTTTTGCATACAAAAATTCCCTGAGTACCATGTGTGTTGTGATTCTGGGCTTTTAATTGAGCTCCAGATTTCTAGGTAGACAGATGGACAGATGAGTGCATGCAGAGATTAACACACACACACACACTCTTAACTAATCTTCATGCAAGGTTGCATGTCATAAGTTCCATAAGAGAGATATATGTTCTTATGGGGCATTTATTTATTTACTTACCTTACTTATTTTTGGTACCAGGACTCAAACTCAGGACCTTGCTCTTGCCAGCCAGGCACTGTGCCACTGAGAGGAAAAAGTATATTTGGTTTGTGAATGAGATTTCCTTTGGCCTGATGCAAAGCATAAGTAGCTTTGGATGTGTGGAAGTGACACAGGTATTCCGGGTAGAAAGAAGACCCTGAATGAAGGGAGGAAGACTATGTACATATGAAGGAATAGAATGGGAAGACAGGGTCTGGATCAGAGCACGAGGACTTCGAGAAATATTTTGAGATAACCAAGAGCCATGCATGTTTTTGAATAAGGGAGAAAGTGAATTTGTACTGTGAAGAAAAATTAATCTGAGTATATGTGCAGGATAAAATAAAATAAGCCTTGGAAGTTTCTGACTTTTTTACTGAATAGCTGTGTATGCAAGTCACATACCCTCTTAGAATCATATTTTCTTTATCCATTGAAAAATTAGTCCTACTGAACACACAGGTTATCTCTGATTAAGTGAAATAACAAAGTTGAGAACCCCATGCATCATATGCCTAGCACAGAGGATAAATGAATGCAAAGTGCCTTGGAAACTACAGGATGCTTTACATTTGTATTAGGTGAAAATTTGTTTTATTGACGATTTATAGACAAAAAAAACCTGTCAAGATCCTTTTCAAACAAAACATTAAGGATCTCATCTTTTTCTCTTCTTTCTTAACCTAATCAACTCTGATTTATCTTTCCACACCATGTTCAGAAAAGCACCTCTCTGTGGAAGTATATTCTTGCCCTATTTTGTGTTTCTGTAGCTCACCCCTCCCCCACAGTACTTGAAAATGAACCTAGCAACACTCTATCGCGGTTACATGCCCAGACTATTTTTTATTTGCAGGCAGAATCTCACTGTTTCTCAGGCAGGTCTCAAACTCTGTGATCCTTCTCTCTCAGCCTCCCTCAGTGCTGAGATTACAGGCATGGGGCACCACTCCCAGCCTCTGTAGCTCTTTGAAAGGACTTTTTGATAGTATCTTTTTTTATATTGTGATTTTTAAAAGTATTCTTCTACATTTAAGTTTGATACTGAAACTTTGGTGCATATCAAAATGATTCAGAGGGCTTATTGAGACACAAGTTTCTGATTCAGTAGGTTTTGGAGTCAGGCCTAAAAGTATTTATTTTCAACCATTTCTCAGATGTTGATGCCACTGGCTTAGGGACTTCATTTTGAGAAACGTTTGTTTAACACTGATAGATTAAGAAGTACTTGAGAGTTAAAACTATACCTTATTTGTCTTTGTTTCCTTAGTACTTTAAATGTTGAGTGATTCTGGCTGCACATTGAATGTATTGTGATTTCAGGTGGCCATTAAGCAGATGAATCTCCAGCAGCAGCCAAAGAAAGAGCTCATTATTAATGAGATCCTGGTCATGAGGGAAAACAAAAATCCAAATATTGTGAACTACTTGGACAGGTATGGAATGGTGGGTCTGTCAGAGGGAGAGGGTCTTTGGGACTGGAAGGTTAGACGGGAAAGCAGCGCCAGCACCCGGAACTGCCTCAATGAAGTATTTTCTGTGGTGCTGAGCTCTCCGAATCTAAACCCTACGTATTGCTGGACACTTCTGTTTGCTAGAAAATCAAACAGAAGAGGAGAAGGCTAATATTTGATGCTAGTACTATGGTTTGTTCTGTCCCAGGGAATTCCTTCTGGTCATCTGACTGAGTCAGATATCTACGTCCTTAATGCATTCCCTATTGAAAATCTTTCTTCAAAAATGTGATGCTTAGTAGTATTTTTTTAAATGTACACTTGCATTAAATTGGAACCTCTTGTCCAAGTTTCGGAGATGTCACAGGTCATATTGGACTTAATTTTAAACTCTGATTTCTTTACTACTTGTACTGCATTGTCAGTTACCTTTCCCTGGTGTAGCGTATTTCATAATGTCCTTTCCTGTTGAGCATCTAAAATACTCTGGTGATCTTCACATTCTTTAAAGAGGAAAAGAGTTGGACTTTGGCTTTCTTTATGCCTGATGTTGTTAGCTGCAGAGAGTAAAGCCTTCATGGAGGTGATGATAATCTCTTGAATACGGGTCCTACCTGGAAATGGATAATCTTCTAAGTTATGGTTCATCTTCTCACTTCTTTTTATTTTTGTTTTATGGTACTAAGAATTGAATACAGGATGGTTGCACAGAGATACATCCTTAGCCTTTCTTTTTTAGACAGAGTGTCACTAAGTCCCTAAGTTGCCCAGGCTGGGTTTGAACTTGAGATCCTTCTACCTCAGACTCCCAGAGTGCTGGGTTACAGTCATGTGCCCCCATGCCCGCTATGCTGGTGTAGTATAGAAAAAAATACGCCTCTTCATAAGCACAGAAGAGGGTGCCCTTAACCTGAGGATGCAGTGCAAGCACTACAAGTGAGGCTCTATAGCTTTTGTGAGATTTCCCAGAGAACTACATCCATATTTGCTCTTCAAATACATAATATCCTGGGCTTCATTTCGAGATGAGACCGTTGAAGACACATTGCTACAGTGTTGGGGATAACCTGAACCTGGTTTGCACTGTTTTAGTTTGACGACATGTCAAATCCAGAAATAGAGACTTTGCTTTGTCAGTGCTAACAAACAGTCCCTCCATCTAAGCTAACAGTTGCTTTCTCAGTGGGTGAGTGAGAGACCATAAGGTATACTTTTCATCAAGCAAAGAATAGGCTCTTGGCAGGAGAGAAATTTTACCTAGTCTTAGATTCAATTCACGTTATAGTCTATTTGGGCTGTTACAACAAAATTTCAAAGGCTCGGTAGCTTATAAGCAGTGTAAATTTAATTTTCACAGTTCTGAAACCTAGGAAGTCCAAGATCAAGGTGCCTGTAAATTTATAGTTTGGTGAGGACTGACTTTCTGGTTCATGGAGAGTGCCTTCTTTGCGGCCTTTTACAAGGGCACTAGTCTCATTCATGAGGACTCTGGACTTATGATACAACCGTCTCCCAAGAGCCCCATCTCCTAATAACATTACAATGATTAGATTTTTTTTTTTTTTTTCCTTTTTGAGGCAGGGTTTTGCTGTGCAGTTCAGGCTGGGCTTGAACTCATTTCATAGCCCAGGTTGGCCTCGAACTTGGCAGTGATCTTCCTGACTCAGTCTCCTGAGTGTTGGGACTATAGGCGTGTGTGTACCACCATACTTGGCCCAGTTAGATTTTCAGTGTGATTTTGGGGGGTGGGCAGGGAATAAACACAGACCATAGGAGTCCAAAGAGACTGTCTGTCTTGTGAGGGTTCTTCAACATTATAAGACTTAGGCTGAGGATATTGCACAGTGGTAAAACACCTCACGCATGCAAGGACCTGTGTTCTACCACCAGTACAGCAGGAAAAAAAAAATCAAAAAAGAAAAGAGAAACAAACAAGCAAACAAATAAAATACAAAGGAAAGATAGGAAAAAATCTTTTAATTACAAGAGTGCAGTCAGATGGAAAGAGCACTAGACTAGTAGTCGAGGGACTAGGACTCTAATTTATCATTTGCTTGAGATCATTTGTCAAAATCATTTAACAGTTTCCCTATCTGCTCAGCAGCAGCCTTATTTTCCAGGTAAAGAAAAGATGACATATCTCACAACTTAGGTCAACTCAAGAAATGTTTTTTTCCAGCCTAGCTTCTTTCTTCAAGGCTTGCAGAAGAATCTTGCAGGGGCTCTGAACTAGATATTTCTTACTTGTCGTATTTGTCCTGAGGAAGCATTGTCCTGACAGGTTCAGCAGCCTTTTATTTAGCACAAAGCAAGGCGGAGTAATACATTCCTGAGTGAAACTAGCAGTTCTGACTCCCGTCCACCCATAAGTTCTCCAAAGTGTGTGTTACTAAACCGTAGCCTTGACTGACAGAAGAGGCCAGAATCAAAGGCAATAAAGGTAGAAGTCATTGTCAGCATAATGGCTATGTGTATAACGCTTTATATCTTTTAAAGAACGTTTATTACCACCATTTTACTTAATATTTACAATTATCTTTTATTGTGCTCATGGATTTATTCAGTAGATCTTGGCATCTGCTGTGCTGGCCTCTGGGGGTAGAGTCTGGGACTGGACCCTATAAGGAATCTCACAGGTGTCAGGTCTAATAGAACTGTGACATTTAGTGGCTCTCCTTATTGTTCGTAACATGGACCCAAATCTCATCTCTGTCAAATGTTTGCGTCTTCCCTACTCGGCTGCTTTGAGAGGTTTGGATTAATGCTAGTCTTCCAGGAGTTACTCCTTTGTGTTGTGGTGAGGTCTCATTCCACTGCATCTTCAACCTGGTGCTCTTAGTTCTACCCTTTAGGGATTTCATAGAACATATATGCTTTATTTTATCCAGGAGCAGCCTTAAGAGATTTAAAGTTAGTACTCCTGTCCCCATCATTCTGCTTGTCTCCAAAGTAAAGAACTTCAGGCTTTGCCAGAGCTCGCTGAGCTGGTTTCACTTTGTGCTTAGTCTTTGTAACCTCAGGCAGTGGCTCATTGTACTCTGATTGTTCCTTTATCGGTATTCCTGCAGTTACCTTGTTGGAGATGAGCTGTGGGTTGTCATGGAATACTTGGCTGGAGGCTCCTTGACAGATGTGGTGACAGAAACCTGTATGGATGAAGGCCAGATTGCTGCTGTGTGCCGTGAGGTAAGGCCAAGGACCAGGCAACCATGAGCGGGAAGTGCCTCTGTATCCCTGTCCATGAACACTCACACCCAGGAAGATTTCAGCCCCAGGCTCTGTGGAGGTGGGAAAAACTAGCATTGATACTCTCATCATTTTTGTGTTGGGCCTGTATTTTATAATTTTATCATGAGTTTTCCTTTAACGATAACTTTATTCTGTCCACTGTAGAAAAATTAGAAAATAAGCAGAAAGTGTGTGTGTGTGTGTGTGTGTGTGTGTGTGTGTGTGTGTGTGTATTTTTTGTGTGGGAGAGATCCTGGAAATTAAACCTAGAGCCTTTGAATTGAGGTATATCCCCAAGCCTTTATGTTTAATTTTTATATTTTGAGAAAGAGTCTCGCAAAGTTGCCCAACTTGGACTTAAACTTGGTGCTCTTTGTGCCTTTACCTCCCAAGTAGCTGAGATTACAGGCCTGTAGCATGCCTGACAGAGAATATATATTTAAACACATTGTTCATAATGTCAATCTATATTGATAACTTGTAAATACATTATATTTTCCTTTATCTCTTTTACATGGACATATATTTTAATTATATTTTTATTCTGCTGTCCTCCAGAATGAAAAGTCCCCTATAGTCCTTTCATGAGAAGGAGTATCATTAGGGGCTAGCCGTATTCCCAGGTTTCTGTTAGAGCAAGAGGGTGAAGAGAATATTCAGAGATATTGGGGGTTTTGCTCTTGAGAAACTAGAACTTTCCAGTACCTGATAGAAAAGTTAAAAGTTGGGGAAAGGATAAGAGTTAATGAGGTTTCTAATTTTAAAAGTTCTTCTTCCTCTTCTTTCTCCTCTTCTTCTTCCTCTACTTTTTCTTCTTCTTCCTCTTTTTCTCCCCCTTCCCTTACCCTTTCCTCCTCTTATCCCCTCCTTCTTCTTCAAGTTTTTATTTTGAGACAGAGTCTCACTAAGTTGCCCAGACTGGGCTCTAACTTGTGACTCTCTGTTCTTCAGACACCTAGAGTGCTGGGATCACAGGCATGCGCTGCCACACCCGGCTGAGGTTCAGAATTTTGGAGGAATGGAATTGTGTGATTAGGGTTTCATGTTTCAGCACCTAGAGGCATTTAGATGAAATTATATAGTTGTATATTTTAGTCAGTGTTAAGAAAAATAAAACAACATGAACTCCATACTGCTGTGGAAAATGGAGTCACCATTGTATTAACAACTTTGGGATATAGAATGTACAAAAGTAGGTTAATGGAATTAATACCAGGCTGGGATTCATAATTCAGAGCTCACTAATGCAGTGTTTCTTAACTGGTTTTTGGTAGCTCCTCCCTAAAGAGCCATTTTAGATTTTTTTCTACTTACATTGCTCCCATCAAATTTTGCTAGTACAGGTGTATAACTGTAAACGTTACGCTCTTTCAGGACCACAAAGCACTACAATATGAAAATAGTTTCCACCGCCAACCCCAGTGACCAGCTTCCATTGGTTGAGAATATAGGCACATGCGTATTTGGGGGAAATTATCTTGCCTCAAATTATTCATCCATAAAATGGAAACTGAAACCTTCATGCTGTATGTGCCTTGGGGTACTACATAACTCAAAAAGCATTTGGGTACTGGGCATGTGGCTTAGTGGTGGCAGGCTTGGCTGGCACATGAAAGGCCCTGGATTTGGTTCCCAGCACAGGAAAAAAAGTTGATCGCACTTTGAGATCATGAACAACTTGTATAATTTCTCTCTGCCTCAGTTTTCCTGTCTGTATAATGGGCATCATAATAGTTCACCCTTATGGGTTGTAATGAGCATTAAATATGTTAAGTTAGCACTTTAAACAAAAGCACTTGAAAAGTTTTAAATGTCAAGTAAACAGGTGGTATCACTATTCTTAAAATCTAATAGAGACCGTTACCCACTTTTTGAAACAGCTTTTGAGATGCAATTTATATACCATGTAATTTACCCATTAAAATATATCATTCACTAGTTTTTAGTATATTCCTAGAGTTGTACAACCATCATAGTAATGAATTTTAGACCATTTTTATCACTCTAGAAGAAAATTCGATATTGACAGGAACTTTCCATGTCTGGGCTTGAATTTACAATCCTCCTACTTCAGCCTTTCAGAGTGCTAAAGCCTAGGGCATCGTGCCTGACTGGTGTTTGGGTTATTTCTTTTTCTCTTTCCTCTGTCTCACCCTGTCTTCCCCTACTCCTTTCTTGTGCAAAATCCTCTATGAATTTTTGCATACTAGTTTTGTATAGACGTACATCCTCATTTCTCTTGGGTATGTACAAGTAGAATTAATATTTTAAGGAACTGCCTACAAGACATTTATCTTCATGTTTTGTAGGTATGTCTAACTCAGCAAATCCAAAATAGTATAACCTATCCCCTTATCACACTAAGATCCATTGCTTCTAAGTCTGCTTTCCAAACGTGAGGTTACACTGGAGGAACACCTTCCATCTCATGAACAGCAAAATGGAGTGTTGTATAAGAATGATAGGTTAAAAGAAGACTTGGTTCTAGAAATGGCTCTGCCTTTGATTTGGGGCAAGTTTTTTTATACATGGAGGCCTTCCTTCCTTTATCTGAAAATGAGGAGGTTAGAGCTGAGTTTGATGGCACATGCCTGTAATCTTAACTATGTGGAGACTGAGGCAGGAGGATCACAAATTTGAGGCCTGCCCTGGCAATTCAGCAAGACTTTGTTCCAAGTTGAGATGAAAGGGCTGGAGGAAGCCTAGGTACAATCCAGTTACCGCTCCCCCCGTCCCCGCAAAGAGGAGGTTGGATTAGTCAGTTTTACCGTAAGTTCTCTGCACTGTATGTCTTATATGTCCTTTCTTTGTTCTTCTACTGCCACCACTTCAATAGTGTCTGCAAGCTCTGGAGTTTCTGCATTCGAACCAGGTCATTCACAGAGACATCAAGAGTGACAATATTCTGTTGGGAATGGATGGCTCTGTCAAGCTAAGTAAGCAGGAATGGTAATACTAAGTCCCTCCAGGGTCTTGTCTTCCCTCAGATGGGAATCACGTAAATAATAGCAACTGCAACATTCATCAGTCTTTATTGTTTCCTGGGACATTTTGGGCTCTTTATACTGTGCATAGCATGTTTATTATCATTATTATTATTATTTTATTTTTCCATTTTATACATTCAGTCAATTTTTTTTCTGAATTCCTACTCTGTACTAGGTCTATGATTGGCCTTGGGGTTACATTTTTCTAACTTTCAAGGAATAATTTGAAAGGAGTTTTATGGCATTTCATTCAGTCAGTTATATATTTGGCAAACAGACTTCTAAGTGCCTATTACGTGCCAGCTCCTTTGGGGGTACAAAGATAAGTAAGAAGACAAACTCTTTACTATCATGGTCTCCTGATTTAAATAAATGTATAATTTTAATATAATATAAAAAGAACTACAAACAGAGCTTTTTGTTGAAAAGTATAAAGATAAGTCATCTCGGCAAACAAGTTGTTTTAGATGGCTGGGCAGTTGATGAGAGGACTACTGGAACCCCAGCCCGGGTGCTAGGTGAGGGAATGATAAAACAGGCACACACCTGGGGGTGACTGGGATCTGTCATGTCGAAAGTATAAGGCAGGGAGTTAAATGTCATCTTACTGGGTAGGGGCATGCTGATTTTCAAGAATAAAGCAGAATAGGGAGAAAATAATCAAGGCCGAAACAGGCTGCGTGGACTTTAGTGCTGAGTCCTTCCGACTTGAGGAGAAGGTGGGAAGCCGGAGATCTGGTCCCTTGCGTTGCTCCTGCTTCTCCTCAGGGATGAACAAGGATTAGGTTCAGAGACTAGACATTGAGACATGAAGGTGGCAGTCGAGTGCCTGCCACCGTGGTGAAGGAAGAGTCTGCAGAACTGGGGCAGACAGACTGACACCCATGGGTAGACACACAGTCAGCACTCACTGAAGGAATGTCCTAAATGTCTGTCTTTTCCCCCCTTTTCCAGCTGATTTTGGATTCTGTGCACAAATTACCCCAGAGCAGAGCAAACGGAGCACCATGGTGGGAACTCCATACTGGATGGCACCAGAGGTTGTGACGAGGAAGGCGTATGGGCCCAAGGTTGACATCTGGTCCCTGGGCATCATGGCCATTGAAATGGTTGAAGGCGAGCCCCCGTACCTCAATGAAAACCCTCTGAGAGTGAGTGTTACCAGTCCTATCATTTGGGGTATTGTTTCTAGATCCAGGATGTAGGACTCAGACTGTTCTCTCTCTGTGGCTTTCAGCCTGGTTGTCTCTATTGTAAATAAAACTACCACTGTTGAAATTAAAATATAAATGCTTAAGAGTGTGCTTGTTGTGTCTTGAAGAAGACTAAGGAGGCTAGTGTCCCTGAAATGAGAGAGAAGGGTATAGTGTGGTAGTCAAAGTCCAAGAACTAGCAGTAGACCAGCAGGTAAGACTTTTAGATTATTGTGAGAACTTGGCTTTCATTCTGCAGATTTGGGACTTTGTTGTAGGGTTTTGACTACTTGTGTGGAAAAATTCTAAGAGGTTGTTGGAATATTCAAACGAGAGGTCACGTGGATGATATTGGTATGAGTAGAAGTGAAAAGTAGACTTAGGAAATAAATGTCTTGAAGGAATAACTAGTAAGATGAACTGGATATTAGAAAAAGCTGAATCAACAATAACTAGTAGATAGTATATAATTTGTATGCAAAGTCAGAAATACAGGTAATTGAGATGGTGCACTTAGGAAGTGAGTGCAAACAAAGCAGACCAAAGAATGGCCTTCTTAGCATAAGAGGACTCAGAGAAGTGTGCCAGGGAGCCAAGAGGATAGTGTTTCAAGGGAAATGGAGTAGTGTGTCAAGTGTGACTGATCAGTTGAGTATGAAATTGAGAGATGAACACTGAATTTGCAATGTGGAGGTTACTGATGACCATAACTGTTACCAATAGAGTGAAAGGGACGAAAACTTAATTAGAATAAATTGATGGAAGTAGAAGAGGAGATCGAGATCGCATTTATAAACAGTTTATTTTTTCTCTTGAGGGAGTTTTGCTATGGAGGGTAACAGAAATGAAGCATTATCTTGAAGTGGGGAAGGGGGATTGAAAGACAATGTTTCTTTGCTTTTGGGAATGAACAGTGGACAGGCAGAAAATGGGCATATACAGGAGAGAAGTGACGTGTTCAAGAGTGATGTCCTTAGTTGGATGAAAGGGGTTGGACCAAGCAGAGGGCATTATGTCAGACCACGGACAGTTTATCCGCTGTCATGGGAAAGCAAAGCAGAATGCGTCAGCAAAGATGCAAGTAGGCTGGTAATGTTGTTTGTGGGCAGATATAAAGTTATTGTTTTTATTTTTTCATTTAATCTAACCTTCCATCCAGTGCGGGAATTTCCTGTGCATTGTCACTACCACTGTGCTGTCTGCCCTGAACTGCACGCTCATGTCACTCTTGGGTAACTCTGATTCTCAGCGAGTGTGTCAGTGCACCAAACTGAAACTTAGTTTGTACCCTTTGGTGCCAGCTTTGCTGTATGACTACATAGAATACATGCTTCTCGGCCTTAGAATGGCCTCGCAGATTTCAAGGTGATGATCAATGGGGCTGTGATGGAAATATGACTGGGGTGAGAGGACACGCACGCATATGAGCAGTGTGGTCCCAAACATATAGGTGTGTATTTCTGAACCTTCTCTGTGAAATGGGGATGACAAATCTTGTCCTGTCTATTTCTCAGAATTACTGTGGCACAGACACTATGTATGTACCTTGTGAGTTAAACTGCTCAGTGCTTGTAAAGGTTTTCTGTTTTATGCTTTTACCTTTCCCAAGAGATGCTTCCTATTAGGGACCAGGGAGGCAATAGTAAAACAATTTGATGCTTAATTAAACATTCCTTTTTATAATTTCTCATACTGGAGAAGATCAGCTTCTCAATGACTGAAGTGAAGGCACCAGGAATAATTTCCACCTGCCGCTAGGCAGATGTTTCGTTTATCAGGCTAAGTGAATAATAAACCCTTTAGATCTGTAATGGAGAGTAATAATAAACTCTTAGGTCTGCAACTCACTTTATGTGTTTACAAAGTGCTTTCCACTATCCCGACAGGCACTAAAAAGAAGTTGGATTTTAGCAGCATGCACATGATTACATAGCCTGTAGGTGTTAAGCCTGATCCTTAAGTCATGTTCTTTCTAGAATACCACAGCCACCTTTTTAAATCCTATAGCAGCTGGCCACATTTTTAGAGGGTGTGTCTGGGGACGAAAGAGAACCCCAGTTGGAGCTCAAAGTGATTCTCCATTCCTATTGCCAGGCCTTGTACCTCATTGCCACCAACGGAACCCCAGAGCTTCAGAACCCGGAGAAGCTCTCAGCTATCTTTCGAGACTTTTTGAACCGCTGTCTGGAGATGGATGTGGAGAAGAGAGGGTCGGCTAAAGAGCTGCTGCAGGTGAGCGCCCTCTACAGTGGAGGCACCTTCTGTATGTCTCTGTTTTCTGTATGGCTCCGTCCGTCACAGAACTGAGCTTCCTCCCTATCATTTCCCACTCAGTTCTGCAGTCCCACTTCCCTACCCTTCGCCCTGCTGTTAGTCATAAAATTCCCCGTATGTCTTCCTTAGCCCAGCAAGACTTTACGTACCCTCTGAGGCTTGGCTTAGAATCTACTTTCTGAGTTCATATTGAGCTTGGCCTGTCTCTTCCTTTAACACTCTCTTTGGTTTGCCAGAGTTAGTCTGGGAGGTTCTGTGTGCTTGATGAGAAGCAGCTCTGAAAAGTTAAACCTTCTATGTTACATTTTATTGGGATAAACACAAAAAATGTATTTTCAGGAGAGTAATATAAATTTAGAAGACAGTGAGTGCAGCTTTTGGAATCTTCGAAGTTTCTACCTTAGAAACCTCCTTATAGGGGCAGTGATATTCTACTTGATTGGGGTGAGATTCCGCAAGGGTGCAGGGAAATCCAGAATTCACCAAACTTTTCATAAAAACTCCCATCTGCCTAATCCTGAAGTTGCAGCATAACTACTTTATACAGCTGTAAAAACTGCCTATAGCAAGTCACATGGTTTGCATTTAACGTTTATGTTTCAAATATAATTTTTTATATCTAATGTCATTTTACTGTACTGCTGACTGGTAACTTAATAGTAAGCATTGCGTGCAACTTCACAATAGTGACTGATCTGTTAGCAGTGTCAGCTGGTTTTGTATCATGAGGCCCAAGATTGATTGAGCTGGCAGGGCAGGGTAGGGCGGGGCCTAGAATACTACTTTGTGTTAAAAATGGTTCTAAATGTCTCTGTCTTTACCACTGGATTATAACCTGTATTTTATTGATCTCTATGAGTGTCTTTTTGTGTCCTGGACCTGACAGGGAATAGGTATTTAGAAAGTATTAAGTTGAATGGAATCACTTAAAGTATTTACTTATATTTTTACCATCTTTTTGTAGTTGAGGCTGTTAATTACAGAGCACTGGCCATTAGAAATAAGATATGAGTCCTGCCAAGTATAACCCATTGGTCTCTTGACTCCTTTGAGACTGAAAAAAAAAACCTTAGAACAAACAGTACAATATAGAACCCCTGTTGACTTTCATATGAGTTGCATTCTGGAAACCATAGGCTCTGGGAAGTACACAAATGCTATTCTAAGCTTGTGATAGGTAAAGATCACATGCTGAATTAGGTACCAAACTGTAGTTATTGAAGGACTAGTGCCTTCTAGAGTTCCTTCCTAATATAGTAATACAGTAATATAATATATAGTAATATAACTAATAATAAATGAATTATATTGAATATTTACCATATTTTAGGCACTATGTTCTGTTTTCTTCACAGAAACCCTGTTAATTACAGGTTTTTTTAGTCCCATTTTTTACAGGTGAAGAAATTGAAGTTTTACTTTCCCATAATTATTTAGCTGAAAACTGGTAGATCAAGTTTGGCTCTTGAGTGTGTGGGCCCTTAGCCTCTGTTCTTACAGGTCCAAAAATTGACAGAACTGGAAGATCTGTGAGACTTACCAAGTTTACTTTGTTCAGAGAAGGAAACTGAGGTCTGTTAGTTGGGTATTGATTGTTCTTGAGAATTATATAAATGTGATCTGAGAACACCAGCTCTTTAACTAGTTAGTATACATCATAAATATTCAAAGATAAAGCTTTCAGAATCTTTTTTTGTTTGTTTGGTTTTTGGTTTTGTGAGACAGGATCTTTCTATGTAGTTGAAGCTGACCTTAAACTCACTGTATAGCCCAGGCTGACCTCGAACTGGTAGGGATCCTCCTGCCTCTCAGCCCTCCGAGCACTGAGATTACAGATGTGTTTCATCATGCCTGACCTCAGAGTCTTAAATCAGAAGGTTTTCACATTTCAGCGACTCAGGAGGTTGGGACAGGAGGATTGCTTGAATCCAGGAATTCAGGATAAGCCTGGGCAACATAGTGAGACCCTGTCTCTTTTTTAAAAAAAATTCTGGATCAGTAGTCCTGAAATATAGTATTGCATTTTATCAGTCAATATCTTTCTCCAGAGATGATTATTACAGTGGTACCTCAGGTCATGAACTCAATTCTCTCCATGATTGTGGCCGTAGACCAAGTTGGATGAGAACTGAATCAGATTTCCCCATAAGGTCAACACTGAACCTAACAATTGAATTGGTTTTTTTTTTTGTTTTGTTTTGTTTTGTTTTTTTTTTGCGGTACTGGGGATCGAACTTAGGACCCTGTGCTTGCTAGGCAAGCGCTTATTCCACTGAGCTATATCCCCAGCCCCTAACAATTGAATTTGATTCAGTTCTCATCTGACTCAGTTTGCAACCAGAATCGTGAAAAGAATCAGGTTCGTGAACTGAGTTACTACTATATCCTCACTGCTACCATAGATTGTTCTTCTCTAAGAGAAAAAGGAGCTGTACAGTGTGAACTCTGTGTCTGTCTTCTTTCACTCAGCATGTGTGTGGGATTCATCTTCTGAGTGTGTCAGTTCATTTTTATTGATGTATAATTTTTTGTATAGTATAATGTGAACATAACATTCATTTTCTTGGACATTTGGATACTTTACAATTATTGGCTATTATAAGTAATGCCTTCTATAGGTCAGTGGTTATATAAACTCATTTCTCTTGGTAATATGTGTAGGCTTGGAATTGCTAGAGTACGGGGTACATGTGTGTTTATCTGTTGGTAGTTAATTGCCAATTTTCCCAAATAGTTATCTCATAAAGGTATCATTCGATTTGAGGGTGATCTGAAGCTGTCCATGCAGCACCTTCTTAAAATATTGATGCTCTATAATGATTGCTAAGGAAGAACGGTATAGTCATGTGTCTCTTGCTTTTTCTTCTTTCCAGCATCAGTTCCTGAAGATTGCTAAGCCCCTATCCAGCCTCACTCCACTGATTGCTGCAGCAAAGGAGGCAACCAAGAACAATCACTAAAACCACACCCAGCCCAGTCTCATTGTGCCAAGACTTCTGTGAAATAAATACTCATTTCAGAAATTCGAGCCCCTGGCACCCTCTTCTTGCCCTGCTTCTCCCATCTCCTGATCTAGGGTTCTCAGGACTTTGACCTTTGGAAACCATGTATCCAGCACTGAAGAGAACTGAAACTGAATGACTAATCCAGTGGTTACTATTGCTAAATGGGGAAGTTCCTTCCAATTTGTGAATGTGGGCTGCTTTATGACCAAGGGTTTACAATGCATAAATCTTGGACCTCTGTTTCTACATAGCAAAGTCAACCATTCCTGCTCTCTGCTCCCCACAATCAGTTCTTGACAATATACATTTAATGTTTGGTAATATTAACAATTTACCATTGGTTGAGATTTCTTTAGTGCTTGCTTTTCTGTGACTGAATTGCCAGTGCACCTCGTTGTACCAGAAAACCAGAACAGCTTGGGAATGCCCTGGAGTTTGATAATCTGCCAGTGACGTGAAGTGGCTCAGCGACCTAGACCACGACCGGTGCAGCTGATCTGGACATGGGAGAGCTACCACATTTTTCTTCGTGTATGCTTTTGGCAGCTGTTTGGGAGGACTTTGACCCAATAATGTTCCCCATGCTATTTCTTGTGAAGTGATCTTGGCTATGTAACAGCTTCTGATTCCCTGCATCCCGTAGGCTGTTGCCCCTGTTCTGTCCTTGTTTATAGCACTGAGAGGTTTCCAAAGGCACCTGCTGAGTGAGAGCACAGTGAGAAGTCAGGAGGAAAAAACGCAGCTACTTTTAGAGCAAGGCTGGGCATCAGCACCTGTCCACCTGTGCTTGTGTGACATTTCAAGAACTCAGCCTCTTTTTCCATCTTGGGTGGACTACTGAAAGATTGAATTCAGATGTTCTGGTGGTCTAAATATCTAGGTCAAAGGAAGGGGTCTCCAAATCTGATACTATATGTTAGTTTTGGATGGATTTGGTGACCTGAAGTGATATCCTACCAGCTATAAGGGGACCCTATTTTTAAGATGCATGGCCAAACTCTCTGCAAATGGAAATACTCACACTGGGTGTTGGGGATATTTGCTACCTCCTGCAGTCTTTGTGGTTTTGGTCCTCCTGCTATGGTAGGATGCTTGGCCAACATCGTGGCTTGTCATATCAGCCCCTTTGACCACCTTGTCATGCTCTGAGGTTCCACTACCTCAGAAGCACAAGTTTCTATTTCCTTCAATAAAAGGAGATGAAAATACTCTACTTAGAGTATGCTACTTTTTTCCTTCCTTTCTGATTTCTTACATGAAATAATAAATAATGAGTGGTTCTTTCTGGAAAATTTGAGAGTAAGTTGCAGATAGGATGCCCCTTTACCAAATGTACCTCAAGTGTATTCTCAATTTTAAATATAAATGAAGAGAAGAAGGCCAAAGATATTTGTTATTTAAGGAATGGTTATAGTTGCATGTGTATCTGCTACCCAAGTCAAGCAACATCCTGGGTTATCTCAGAACCTTCTCCATCTTAGCATCCCCTTTCTCATTATCTTTTATCCTTTCAGAGAGATTACATTCTTGTTTCTCTATACTATCACACATTCCAATACAGAGTTTAATTCTGCTAGTTTTGAATTTTAAGTAAACATACTGTTCCACACAAGATTGTTTATATTATCTTGAGATGTATATGTAGATGTGTGTGGTTCTCATTCATTTACTGTTGCTGTTGTAATATAGACAGTAACAGTACTGTCAAAATGGCCATACTCCCAAAACTGATACACAGGTTTAATGCAATTCCAATAAAAAATACCATCATCATTCTTCAAAGAAGTAGAGAAAACAAGCCTAAAATTGACACAGAATCAAAAGAGACCCAGAATAGCAAAAGCAATACTGGGCAACAAGAACAAAGCACAAAACATCACAATCCCAGACTTGAAGTTATATTACAAAGCTCTAGAATAAAAACAGCATGGTACTGGCATAAAACAGACATGTGGGTCAGTGGCACAGAACAGAAGAGGCAGAAACAACCCCAGACACATTCAACTATCTGATATTTGACAAAGGGGCCAAAAACATACCTTAGAAGATGATTGCTTTAACAAATGATGCTGAGAAAATTGTCTATCCTTTGCAGGAGATTAAATCTAGACACACTAAAATAAAACTGGCTCAAGAGTCTAAATGATAGAGACAATCTACTGGAAGATAAAATGGGTAAAACTCTTGAAGACAGGCATATGCAAGGGCTTTCTGAACAGAACCCTGACTGCATAACAAATACTACCAAGAATCAACAAATGGGATCATAACAAACTGAAGAGTCTGCACAGCAAAGGAAGCAACCAACAGAGGGAAGAGGCAACCTACAGAAAAAATCCTGCCAGCTATTCATTGAGCAGTGGACTAGTATCTAGAATATATAAAAAACTGAAAAAATGACCCCTCAAAAAGGCCCAGTGAAAAATAGGTAACTGAAACGAAGAAGTACAGATAGCCAATAAAAACATGAAAAAAATGTTACATGTCTCTAGCCATTGAGAAATACAAATTAAAACAACACTGAGATTCCATTTTACTCCAAAGAGAATGGCTGTTATCAAGAAGTCAGATGATAGCAAATACTGGTGAGGTTGTCGGGAAAAGAAATCCTTCCTGTGTATCTTGGTATAGGAATACAAAGTTGCTGGAACAAAATACCCAACACTCTAAGGAAGGAAAGGTTTACTTAGCTCCCAGTTATGGAGGTTTCAGTCCATACTTGGCTGGCTCCAAGGCAGGGCGGCATAGCACAGGGGCAGCTGTTCAAGGTGGCAGAAGACAGCAAAAGCAACAAGAGCAAAAAAGCAGGGAAGAGGAAGCCTCTTTTCCTCCCTTACATTGTATGCTGGCTATCCAGCATGCCATCTTTGTGCCCTCCTCTTCAGCTCAGGTTGTTTACAAAGGAAGGACCCTGTTCAGTTAACTTCTAAACTTCTCCAGTTGACACAGTGTATTAACCATTACATACATGCATACCTGTGTTTATAGAAAGGAACCCAGGGTGTTCCTTTCTTGACTTGGGTAGTAAATACACATGCATCTTTAACCAGCAGTACTCAGTGGCTAAATCTTGGAAGCAGCCTATGTCTACCAACAGATGAGTGGATAAAGAAAGTGTGGTATTTGCACACAGTGGTATTTATATACAATACTCTTCCATAAAGAAGGATAAACTGGAGTCATTTGTTGAAAAATGGATGTACCTTGAGACCATAATGTTAACTGAAATAAACACACAAGCTTAAATATTGCATGGTTTCCTCTTACATGAGAAACTTGAAATATAAAGAGCAAAATAAAAGATAGATAATAGGAAATAAGGAAATAGATCTTTTTTAAAAAAGAGGATCAAGAGACCGAGAGTAGAAACGGGAGAAATATGTACACGTATCAACTCCTGAGGAATGTAATCATGTACTGCAAAAGCGTACTGATAAATAAAATAAAAAGTGAAAAAAAGCCTTGATTCCTAACTGATCACACTTGAGGAGGTACTCTCTGAGGTGGTATGATGGAGCTAAAAGTCAGTGTTCTGTCATGTGACGCTATTATTGTATCCTAGCACCTAATCATATAGGAGAAGAGGCTAGTTCTTCCTAGATATACAAATTATGCCCCTCTCAAGGTCTGGAGTCTTCCTACAGTACGACATCTGTGAGGTACTAGATCTCTGTCTGCCCCAGAAGGTGGTGGACATCAGTGTATCCACACATTGTCAACTGTTCACATCACCGTGAGTTTCCACCAATAAACTAGATTCCAGAAATCATAGAGAGTTTGTTGTATGATTAGCTGTTCACAAACCAAAGAATCAGAGAACCAAGACTCAGGAGGAGAATTCTCTCACAATGGGACCATTGACCAGCTATTTTAAGGACATGGACTATGGGCTACCGACTAGTTGCAGAAGCAAAATCTGTTAGGCCAGTTCTATTTCTGAGAATGGAGATCTGGGAGTGAAAATATCCTCCAAAATGGTTCTCCAGGATGGTGATTTTAAAAGTATTGGGGTCACCTAGGGAGACTCCACTATGGAAAAGCCTGAACCACTAGTTCCTCTTAAGTTCCTGGGAATATTCAGAGTAGCTTTATTGAGAACCAGAGACTTGGGGTGGAGGTGTGTGTCAGTAATCAGCTCTCAGAAATGGAATTCTGTGGTGGTTACTAATGACCTAGGAGGAAGCATCTCAGTAGGCAAATCAGTACTGAATGAATTAAAATCTCTGGCATGTGGAATGTGTCACCTGGTGACGTGCCCCTTGTGGTATGAATGGTGTAAGAATGGTATACGACCTAACCTGAGCAAAGCCAATGGGACCCATCTGTTACTTTTCTCCCCTGACCACAAGGAGCAGCTTCAGATGTCACAATGTCACTCATATTGCCTGCTCTAGTTAACACAGGAGCAAAGATTAGGAAAGATGTGAGGATGATGGCTTCCTCCTCTCCATCACCTAAAGTGGTGGTCCATATGAGATTCATATTTGTAAAGAGATGTAATATAACTGGCTTGAGCTCACACTGTCATAGACCTACTCGGAAATATTTGACTATCTTGGCAGCCAATGATCTAGTCAAGGCGACAAGTATAGTTAACCATCAGGTGAAGGAGATAACCATATAGGTCTTATGCTGTGTGGTCATGACTTTTAATTAAAAGTGATGAGATGGGTGATTCCATTGTTGCTTTTGGGAAAAGACCCACAAAGGGACAAGAGTTTCTCCAGGAGGTTGCTGAAAGGACAAGTAACTTGGCTGACTGAATATGCGCATGTCAAAAAAGTATAGCCATGACATAGCTAGCTTTTCAGCTCAGGGTGTCATCAGGCTGAAGTCAGGGTGTTGGTTAGAGCTGGGGTTCACCAGTGCTTGGAGTCCTCCAGCAGCCTTGCTGGTTGTTGGCAGAATCCATTTCCTTATTAGACAGCAAAATCTGGCTTAGAGGAAGCAGAGTATTATACTTTGGTTCGAATCAAGTAAGCTGTGTTTCATTTTTAGTTCTGCCAGCATATGTGTGCCCTTGGAGAAGCAACTTAACCTTTCTGAGCCTCTGTTTACAGGTGTGTGAAATTAATATATCTCTGAGATGTTGAGGAAATAATTTATGGAAAATATTTAGTACAATCCCTGGAACACAGGAAATGCAGCCCTGTTCTGTACAGCTTGAAATGACCTGGTTTGGCAAGAGACTTCACGCCAACTCTGACTACTGGCACTCAATGCTTTGTAAAAGGATCAGAAACTGGGAGTTTAATTTGTACTGACACATCCTAACCACTATTGATTTTTGGCCACAGAATCAAAGGTCAATCAGACTGATTAAAAACATTATCTATTTGAGGATACTCTGTTCAAAAGACTGATCCCCTTCTCTTTTCCTGTCAAATTGCTAAGACACAAAGCACACAATATTAGTATTTAATCTCTCAGACTTGTAGTTCAATTTGTATTTACTAGGGGTCAGTTAAAAACAAACACTTTAATTTCAGTGTCCTTACAACCTTTCAGTTAAAAGGAGATTCATTGCTTTTAATAAAAGGTACCCTGGTCATTCAGGAATACTATGTGAATTTAGCAAAGACAGTGTCTGTGATCTGAGCTAAAGGCCCTGCTGCCGCACAGTGGAATAGGGTCAGTCATCAAGCCTCAGCGTACTCCCAAGGAAGCAACCAGAGGCTGGTACTTGACAGTGAGGTGACAAATGTGCCCACAGGTCTTGAGTTTATCCGTTTGTGTCACCTTTATCATCTCATAGATTTAGATATATTCCACTTAGAACAATACTTGACTATTTATATGTTCTTCAGTCCAAGCAGTAATAAGACTATTAGAGAAATGGGACATTCTCTAACACCGACTGTCTTGTTTGACCTGACAGGGACACTCTTAGCAAACTGCTGCCTTCTACAAGCAACAGGAAACCACTAGCAGGGCCTCAGCAAACAGAACAGGTGGCCACTAAGAAAATGTAGGAGTGGGCATACAATGTCCCCAGCACTGGAAAGTCCAGCATTATCTACACACCTGCACTGTCTGTCCTTGGAACTTTGACCCCAAACATTCCATCCAGATTCCTTGGGATTATAACCCCACCCCCAAACTCTATATAAACTTCTCACACAAGTTGCTGAAATCACGCATGATCTCAGCCTGTCTGGACCCAGAGAAAACAAATCCAGCCCTTTTCCACATACAGCCTGTGTTTCTGGGTGGCTTCCGGGGCACCGATGATAACCATGAGAATGCTACAGTTGGTTGGGATAGATACTTCCTTGATGTCAGGCTATACAAAAGTTAGGAATCAGCTATATTTTTATAATATTTCTAGCTTATCTCTTCCTGAGAAACCTTTTCCTATAGACAAAGGCCTGGATGAACTTGTGCCACCCTAGGTGCTTAAATAACAAGTGGCTTGTGTATATGTTTATGTGGATGTAATTACATGTTTGCCAAATGTTTTAAACAGGCCTATAGATGATAACAACCTGCAAACTCTTAGGCTAGTTTTAGCAGAATTTCCCATAAGATGATAGTACAATGGTGACCATTAGGAAAAACTTTATCTGAAGTTGGGTTGCTCCTTATGGAAACTTGGATTAAGGAACTCTACTCTACAGAAGGAAGCAGAGTTTTAAAGAAATGACTAGTAAACTTGCAGTTGGTAATTTTGAAAGGTTTATGTTCACCTGGTTTTTTTAATTTTTAAGTTTATCCAATACACCCTTATTTGAGTTTATCACATTTTTATTTTTATCTAGGCTTAGACAGGACCTACCAGGCTTTGAACTGTATTCACTGTAAAAGGTCAGCTTAATTAAAGGAATAATTACAATTGAATCAGCTTGTTGGGAAAAACAGAAGTATCTTCCAGATATCAGTGGGAACCTATGGCTTTGAGACCACAAGTCGTCAATTGTTTTCTTTTTTTAATTAGTATATGTTTGTGAGACACACTGATAACATTCATCCTGGGGGTACTGGTGGCCTCATACAAGTTACTCCCTCACCCACACTTCCGTCTCTCTCCTTCCTGAGAGACCTTTCTCATATCCAGGGGCTACTCCCAGATTTCCTACCATTTCTCTATTATTTTTCTCTTTAAATTATTTACATTTTAGATTTTTCATAGGACAGAAATCATGCAGTATTTAACCTTTCAATTAGCATCGTGGTCTCTAGCTCCAGTCATTTCCCTGCAAACATCTCAAATTTATCCTTGATAGCTTAGTGCTCCACTGTGTGTGTGTGTGTGTGTGTGTGTGTGTGTGTGTGTGTGTATATATATATATATATATATATATATATATATAATATTTTATAGTTTTCTATCTGTTGCTGGGCAAATAGGCTACTTCTATAAATTAACAATTGTGAGTTGTACTGTGATAAAATGAGTATGCATGTATCACTATAATATGACTACTTTCTTTTGGAAAGATACCCAGAAGAGTTATAGCTCGGTCAAATTGCATCTTTAATTTTAGTATCGTACAGATTTACATAGTAGTTGTACTGAAAGGGAAAAACTGTACAAGATAAATTGTCATTTTTTTATTTTAAAGAGGAAAAAACCCAATAACGAAATAATAACAATGAAGACAAGAACAAAATAATACAAAACAATAAAAATGATACAGGATTTCAAAACAAGATGTTAGGAATTAACAGTGGTTGTTATATTACATATTGTTATCTTCAATGAAGTTGCTCAGTTTACCAGATGTAAGAAAGCAAGATTGATCAAACAATTAAAGACAGTAACAAATAATAAAAAAATTAGAAATGATACAGAGCTTCATTAAACAAGACACTAGGAATTCAATGATTGTTGTTATATTGCATGCATATTGTTGTCTTCACATTGGTTGTTCCAATTACCAGATATAAGCATGCAAACTTGGTCAAGAAAAAAAATTTAATCATTAACTCTTCAATAAAACAATAGATATCAGGAATACACTTATCCCAGCTATAGCATATGTATATTTTTGTGTAACATATATATTAGATAACATATAGTGTATAACATATATGTTGTGTAACGTACATATACTTTTGTGTGACATATATATATATTTTTAATTTAAAAGAGAATATAACAAACAAAATAACAACAAAGGCATAAACAAAACAACATAAAACAATAAAAATGGTACAGAATTTCAAAACAAGGTGATAGGAAATTAACAATGCTTGTTATATTACATATTGTTATTTTCAAAGTGGTTACTCAGATAAACAGATATAGGCATGCAAGTTTGATCAAACAGTTACAAATTCACTGTTCCTTTCAATAAACCAATAGAAATTAGTAGTACAATTATCTTAGCTATCTTGTGTGTGTGTGTGTGTGTGTGTGTGTGTACACACATCCTAGTTGTTCTTTCCTTTTGAGCAGTTTCTTTCCCTTTTACAATATCTATTGTACTTTTCAGACTTTATTTATGCTTTCAGGTTCTTATGCTAGGAAGGCAATATGATATTTACACATGTGAGTTTGATCTATTTCACTTATGAGTATGATCTTTAGTTGCATCCATTTACCTATAAAAGCCTCTAATTTATCTTTCTTTATAGCTGAGAAATACTCCATTGTATAAAAATGTCACATCTTTTTTATCCATTCCTCAGTTGATGGACATTTGGGTTGTTCTCATGATTTTTCTATTACAAATTCCACTGCTATACACATGGGGACACCTATATCCCTGAGGTCTGATGTTTTCAGTTCTTCTGGGAGAATACCCATGAGGGGAATAACTGGGTTGAATGGGACCTCTAATTCTGGTTTTCTGAGGAATCTCCAGACTGATTTCTACAGTGCCTGCACCAGTCTACACTCCCACCAACAGTGGAGAAGAGTTCCTTTTTCTCCACAGCCTCGCCAGCATTTGTTATTGGTTGATTTCTTGATGACAGCCATTCTTTCTGGGGTTGGGTGGAATCTCAGTGTTGTTTTTATTTGCATTTCTTGAATGAACAATGATGTTGAATATTTTCTCATGTATTTGTTTGCCATTTGTATTTCTTCATCTGAGAAGTGTGTATTTATCTCAGATACCCATTTTTGGATTGGGTCTTTGAATTTTGGGGTCTGATTTTTAAAAATTCATTATATGTTCTAGATAGGAGTCCTTTGTCTGGGATACAATTAGCTAAAGTATTTCCCAATTCATGGGTTTCCTTTTTATCCTGTTGGTGATTTCTTTTGCTGTGCAAAAACTTTTCACTAAGCTAAGATTCCAGTTGTTGATTCTTTGAAGTATTTCCCATGCAGTTTGTTTTTTGTTCATAAACTTTCTGCCTACCCCTATGTCTTCAAGATTTCTACCTACTTTCTCTTCCAGGACATCTAGTGTTTCTGTTTTAATATTTAGATCTTTAATCCATTTTGATTTTAGTTTGGTGTATGGTGTAGATATGGGTCTAGTTTTTGTCTTTGGCATGTGGAGAGCCAGTTTTTGCAGCACCATTTATTAAAGAGGCTATCTTTCTTCCAGTGAACATATTTGGCCCCCTTGTCAAAGATGAGGTGGAAGAGTGTGTTTTTGGTAGTGGCTGCATCTTCTGGTCTGTTCTATTGACCTTCAGGTCTGTTTTGTTGCCAATACCATGCTGATTTTATTATACTAGTTTTGTAGTATAATTTCCAGTCAGGGATTGTGATGCCTCCTGTCCTGCCTTTGTTGCCCAGGATTGGTTTTGCTATTCTGGGTCTCTTCTGGTTCCAGATGAGTTGTAGGAATGTTTTCTCTAGATCTGTGAGATATACTAATAGTATTTTAATTGGGATTGCATTGAATCTGTACAACAACTTTGGGAGTATGGCCATTTTCACAATCTTGGTTCTTCCTATCCATGAGCAAAGAATATCTTTCCATTTTCTGAAATCTTCAATCTCCTTTTTTCAGAGTACTATAGTTTTCACTGTAAAGGTCTTTTACTTTTGTTACATTGATCCCTAAGTATTTCAGTTTTTTGGATGCCATTGTGAAAGCTATGGTTTCCTTAATTTCTCTCTCAGTGTGTTTGTTGTTCGTGTATAGGAATGCTATTGATTTTTGAATATTGACTTTGCATCCAGCTATGCTTCTGAATTTGTTGGTTAATTCTAGGCATTTTTTTGGTGGAGTTTTTGAGATCTTCCATATAGAGTATCACGTCATCTGCAAACAATGATAATTTCACTTCTTCCTTTCCTATCCTTATTCCTTTTATTTCTCTCTCTTGTCTAATTGCTCTGGCTAATATTTCCAGAACTATATTGAATAGGAGTAGTGACAGTGGACATCCCTGTCTTGTTCCTGATTTTAAAGTGAAAGCTTTCACTTTTTGTCCATTTAGTGTAATGTTGGCTCTTGGTTTGTCATAGATGGCTTTTACCAGATTGAGCTAAACACCATCTACTTCTATTTTCTGTAGGATTTTATCATGAATGAGTGTTGGACTTTACCAAAAACCTTTTCTGGATCTATTGAGATGATTATGTGTTTTTTGTCTTTGGCTCTGTTGATAGGGAATATTACATTTATTGACTTGCGCATATTGAACCATCCCTGCACTGCTGGGAAGAATCTCACTTGTTCACGGTGTATAATCTTGATGATTTGCTGCATTCTGTTTGCTGGTATTTTATTGAGAATATTTGCATGTATATTCTTTAGGGAGATGGGCCTATAGTTTGCCTTTTAGGTTGGGTTGTTCTCTGGTTTTGGTATCAGTATAATACTTGCCTCCAGAAATGAGTTAGGGAGAAATTGCTTCCCTTTCAATTTCATGAAAGAGTTTGAGAAGTGTTGGCATTAAATCTCTGAATGCCAAGTAGAATTCAGCTATAAATCCATCAGAACCTGGGCTTTTCTTTGTTGGTAAGGTGTTAATTACATTTTGAATCCTGTTAACTAATATTGGGTTACTGAGAATTTTTATATATTCTGGATTCAGCTTTTGTAATTCATACATATCTAGGAATCTATCCATTTCCTCTGTTTTCCATATGAGTGTAAATTTTCAAAGTAGGTATTGTTGACCTTCAGAATTTGTATAGAATGCATAGTGATTTCACCCTTCATTCCTTATTGCTTGGGTTTAAGTTTTTTCTTTCCTTTTTCTGATAAGGTTGGCTAGGGGTTTATCAATTTTATTTATTCTTTCACAGAACCAACTCTTTGATTCGTTAATTCTTTGAATTGTTTTTTCTTAGTCTCAATTGCATTAATTTCTACTCTGATCTTTATAATTTCCTCCCTCTTTGGGCTTTGGGCTTGACTTGCTCTTCCCTTTTTAGAAATTTGAGGTACAGAATAAGGTTGTTTATTTTTTGCTCGTTCTGTTTTCCTGATGTGGGAATTCACTGCTGTAAATTTCCCTCTTAGGACTGCTTTCACTGCATCCCACAGGTTGCTGTAGATTGTACATGCATTTTTGTTTGATTGTAAATATTGTTGAACTTCTTTAATTTCTTCTGTGACCCACTGGTTATTCAGGAGGGTGTTATTTAATTTCTATGTGTTTGTGGAATTTTTGCAATTTCTTTTGTCAATAATTTCCCATTTCATTGCACTATGGTCCTATAGGATAGAATGCATGGGATAATTTCAATTTCTTTGCATTTACTTAAGTATGTTCTATGTGCTAGTATATGGTCTATTTTAGAGAATATCCTATGTGCAGCCGAGAAGAATGTGTATTCTGATGTTGTTGGGTGGAACACTCTGTAAAGGTCTACTAAGTCCATTTGTTGACAAGTTTGGTTTAGCTCTGTTATTTCTTTGCTGATTTGTTTTGTGCAGTTGATCTATCTCTTTGTGACAATGGGATGTTAAAGTCCCCTGTTATGATTTGCTATTACTTATTTAATTTTTCATGTCTGTTAAAATTGGTCTCATGTATTGGTCTTGAGTGCTACTGTATTTGGTGCATAGATATTTATGATTGTTATCTCTTCCTTTTGTAATTTTCCTTCAACACACATCCAGTGATCTTCTTTATCTCTTTTGCTCATTCTTGGTTTGAAGTTCACATTGTCTGCAAACAGAATAGCTTCCCCTGCTTTTTTCTGCATTCCTGTCATGCTGATGTTGTTTTCCATCCTTTGAGTTTCAGTCCATGAATTTCCTTTTGAGTTAAATTGTTCCCTGTTTACAGCATATGGTTGAACTTTGTTTCTTGATCCACTCAGCCAGTCTGCTTCTTTTGATTGGTGAATTGAGGCCATTTACATGGATCATTATAACTGATATGTACTGGCTTATGTTTGTGATGTCATTTTCCTGCTGTTAGTTCCCTACTTTTCCCCTGTGTAATTGCTTGTTCTGATTTGTGCTCCCCTTCTATTGTTCTTGAAGTTGTGGTCATTTTTATCTCTGTCTAGAATATCTTTCAGTACACTTTATAGGGTTGGTTTGGTGGTCATGAATTTCTTCAGTTGTTCTTTGTCATGAAAGTATCTTATTTCTCCATTATCTCTGAAGGATAGATTTGCAGGATACATCAATCGGGGTTGGAAGTTGTTTTCTTTCAGGACCTGAAGTACTTCACTCCAAGCTCCTCTTCATTTGATCATTTGTGTTGAGAAATCTGTTGTAATTCTGATGGGCTTTTCTTTATAGGTGATCTGTTTCTTTTCTCTAATGGCTTTTAATCTATTTTGCTGGATTTCTGGAATCTTTATCATATGTCTGGGTGTAGATTTATTTTGGTTATGGGTAGTTGTAGTTCTATATGTCTAACTGCTCTGTGTTAGATTCTTTTTCCATGCTTCAAAAATTTTCTGCTATGACTTCTGCAAATAGTCTTTTTATGTCATTTGTGTTGACTTGTGCTGTTTTGTTGACACCTCTTAGTTTTATATTGTTTTTATTTGCATCACCTTTCAGCTGTTAAATTGTTATTTCCTGGTTCCCTGTTATTTTTAAGAGATTTTTACTTTAGCAATCATTAAGTGCAATGCTGTCTTCAAGGTCTAAATGTCTATCTTCAGTTTCCTTTAAGTGGTTTTGCCAACTTTTGATGGAATTTTAAATTTTCTTGATATCTCTTTGAATCTGTTTCATGCATTCTAATTTTTTCCTGTATTGTTCATTCATGAACAATTTCCATTATTTTTCCATTATTTCTCTATGCTCCTATATTTTTTTAACCTATGTCTTTAGATGCACTGGGCAATTATTTCATTATTGCTGTCAATTCTTTTTTTACCTAAGAAGTTACTTCTGATCTGATTTTTTCTATAGCCTGATGGAGATGTTTCTTTACTTCAGTTGCTATCATTTCAGAAATTTCAGGTGTGTAACTTCCCATTGTTTCTATTTCAGTATCTTCTGGACTTGTTCTGGGTGGGGTTAAGGTCTGAGGTTGCATTTTTGCACCTTCATTTTGCCATTTTCAAGGTTCCCCAGGACTCAGCATCACTCCTGCAATGGTGGGGGAGTGGGATGAGGATCCCAAAGATCCTTGGGGCTCAGCATGGCTCCTGAAATGATGGGACGGGTTGGGCGCTGCTCACTGAGGTTCCTGAAGCTCTGTGGGGCTCAGTGTGGTTCCTGCAACATCTTCCATTTTCTGATTTATCTTCGATCTCTTTCTTCAGAGTACTATAGTTCTCATTATAGAGGCTGTTCACTTTCTTCATTATGTTAATTCTTAGATATTTAATTTTCTTTGAAACTATTGTGCCTGGGATTGTTTCCCAATTTCTTCCTTGAGGGGTCATTGCGGATGTACAGGGATGCTATTGCTTTTCATGTGTTGATTTTGTAACTTACTGTCTTGGTCACTTTTCTCTCATTGCTGAGACAAAATACCTGATGTATAAAATTGAGGAAGGAAAGGTTTATTTAGCTCACAGTTTTTGGAGGTTTCAATCCATACTTGGCGGGCTCCAAGGCAGGGGGCACATGGCAGAGGGCAACAGTTCATGGCCACAGAAAACAGCAAAAACATCAAGAGCAAAAGAGGGGGAGGCAGCAAGCAGCCTCTTTCCCTCCCTTACACTGTATGCAAACTACGTGCCCCAGGGCAGGTGTAGCACTCACACACATAATCCCAACATTGGACCATGAATCAATCATAACCTCTAGAAGCCGCCCCCCATGACTGCATGAGGCTTTGGGGGGACATCCAGACACAAATCATAACACTTGCCACTTTGCTGTAACTGTTTATTCATTCTAAATGTCTTCTGGTTTCATTCTGGACCTTCCGTGTAAAGATGTCATCTGCAAATAAGGATAGTTTGATTTCTTCATTTCCTCTACATAATCCTTTTATTTCTTTCTCTTGCCTAAGAGTGAGCACACCCGTCTCATTCCTGCTTTTCAAAGAAATGCCCTAAGTTTTTCTCTATTTGGTATGATGTTGATAACTAGATTTTTTCTTAAGTGGATTTTATTGTTTAAGATACAGTATTTATATCTTTCATCAGTTTTTTTTAAAAATCATGAAACAATGTTTGATTTGTCAAAGGCTTTTGCTGCATCTATTGAGATGGCCATGTGGGTTTTATCTCATTTATTGATTTACATATGTTGAATCATTCCTGCATCCCTGGCATGAGGTCAACTTGGTCATGATGTATGGTCTTTTTAATGATTTGTTGCACTGTGTTTGCAAGTATCTTGTTCAGGACTTTTGCAGCTATTCTGATTCAGGAGATTTGGTCCACAGTTTTGTTTATTTTGTTGCGTCCTTCTTTGATTTTGGTATCAGGGTAATACTAACTTTAAAGAATGAGTTTATCAGTGTTGCTCTCCTTCGATCATGTAATTTAAAACTTGTTTGTAATATTTTCACCTTTTATAAGTAACCCAGAAAGACTGATCTGCAGCACTGGTGATGAGTAGGCTCGGATGTAGAGGAGGGAAATAAAAAGAGAATAGTTCAGAAAAAGAGGAAAGGAGGAAGAAGCAATACTCACAAGTGAAAGAAAAAGACAGGACTTTGTTGATACTATTTTTGTAGTGGAACGTTGGTGGAGAGGGAGTTTGGGAGGTTACTTGTTGAGGTGGGAAAAAGCAAGAAGGAGGGATGTATATTTAGAGATAGAAAGATGTTATAAGAAGATCAGAACCAGTTAATTTGTTGATAGAAAGCTTGTCTTTGAATCCCTTATACACAATTTTTGGTGACAGTTAACCTGACATGCCCATGAAAGACACTATTTAAACTAAAGCAATAATTAATTCCTTTTTATTTTAAAGAGAATTTAAAAAAAACAGAATAACAACAACATAGACAAAAACAAAACAAAAACAAAGCAAAAACAATAAAGATGATACAGGGTTTCAAAACAGAATGATAAGAATGAGCAGGGGTTGTTATATTACATATTGTTATCTTCAGCGAAGTTGTTCAGATTACCAGATGTAAGAATGGAAGATTGATCAAACCATTAAAGAGAATAAAAAATAATAAAAAATTAGAAACAATACAGAGCTTCACTAGACAAGATGTTAGGAATTCACCAATGATTGTTATATTGTATATTGTTGTCTTCACATTAAGTTGTTCAGATTACCAGATACAGGCATGCAAAATTGGACAAAAATATTTAAGCACTAACTGTTCCTTTCAATAAACCACTAGACATGAGCATCAGCAGTACAATTATCCCAGCTACCTATCTATATTCCCTCTTCTTTCTTTCTTTTTCTCCTTTCCCCCATCCCAGTTGTTCCTTGCTTTGAGCAATATCTTTCCGTTTCATAATATCTATTGTATATTTTGGGTTTTATTTACCCTTTCAGGTTCTCACACCAGGGAGATAATATGATGTTTACACATGTGGGTCTGGCTTATTTCACTTATGAGTATGGTAAGCACGAATTAATTCTTACTCTCCTTTTCACACATACAAACACCATACACACACACACACACACACACACACACACACACACACATTCATATCTGATAAAAGGAGAAAAAGAAAAGGCGACTCCCCCTAAAAAAAACCCCACACATATACTAGAAAGAGTAAAAGTCTTCAGTCTATTCACACAGCACTCAGATTTGACCAGCGTGCTCTTCCCTCTACATCTGTAAGTGGAGAAACTTTGACTTCCAGTGTTGTGGAGGGGCTAAGCTCCAGTTCTCTGTGGTTGAGTCTAGGAAGTGTGTTGTGTCTACTGGTACTTGGAAAACTCCTACGACTTTTTTCTTGTCTTTTGGTGGGTGATGGAGCCTGCTTCTTATCTCCTCTGCATGCAGTGCTTTGCTTGGTTTCAGTTGTGCTCCTGTGGGTGTGGCAAGCCAGGGGTTATTTTTGCCTGTCTTGTGATCAGATACCTTTAATACCGTGAAGCTTGCACAGTAGAGTGGGGTAGTGTGACAGATCAAGTACTCAGTTTGGCTGATTTCTGAAGTGATTCTTTTTTTTTGGTGTTTTGAGACAGGGTCTTGCTAGGTAGCTCAGGCTGGCCTTGAACTACCCATGTAGCCTAGGATGACCTCAAACTCCTGGTGATCCTCCTGCCTCAGCCTCCTTAGTGTGAAAGGGTCTGCTTGGTCTCTGTCCCTTTACCTCCACAATATCTTTGCACCCTGCAGCTGTCTACCTTTGCTCTTTCTATACCACTCTGAGAGCACACAAGTGCAACCCCGTCTCGCTCTGCCACCCTTCTCCAACATTCCACCCACACTGAACTCTCTGTCCACACTCCAAGAGTCTCTATCCAACCTGTGGACTCAGTGGATCTTAGGGCCTGGACGGCTCAGCAGCTTTTGACTGATGGGCACCAGAGTTCCCTTGTGGGCACCAAGTTCTGCAGCATCCGAAGAGTGGGCAGTGGCGGTATATCCCCAGGGCCCGGAGCTCACTGGTGCTGGGGGCACAATGGGGAAGTGCTGGCTTTGGCACTGCTCAAGTGGCTTTGTTCATCCGCTGGATCACACCAGTCCCAAATGCTGGCTGCTGCTGCCAGTCGCTGAGCCACAGCTCTCTCCCTGCCTTGTTCCGGGTCCCTAGCCAGGACTGTGTCTCTTTCTTTCCCAAGGACCCGCTGGTCCTAACTCCACTCCCCTCTGAATGATTCAGAGCGTTCTGTTGCTCTAGTGCTCCGATCTGCAAAGGTCCCATTTGCCAAGCTCCCTGTGAGAAGAGTTAGGGCAGGTGGGCACTGACATGTGGTACTTGCTAGTGGAGCAGCCCAGCTGCTACAGCTGTACTTAGCTTCCTTCCCACTAAGGTTAGAATTTTTTCCCCAGAATGTGTGTTCTTGGACCTGGGATGTAAGAAGAGCTGGGATGAAGGGTGGCCCAGCTTCTTTCTGTAACTTCCCCTGGTACCAGCATTTGGATGGCAGGCTTCTCCTTCAGCTTGCCTCCTCATATTTGAATCTTTGTTTCCTTCCAATTTCCAAGTATCTGCCCTTCGCAGCGAGTGACTTCTGAGTGTCCCATGAGCACTGCTGCTCCTAGTCAGCCACGATGGGAAAACAACTGACAAACAAAAAACCCAAGTCCATTTTCATTACTAATTTCTAACACTCAAATTTTAATCCTACCACAGAAATTGATTAAATATCTATATTCTTTGACATAAAGCATTCTAACTAGACTTATTTGATAAGCTCTTTGGTATCCTTTTCAAAATTCTGTTTTGTTTTGTTTTTTTTTTTATTTTAGAAACATAAAAGTACAAAAACATATTGACAAACAGACACCCATTATCATAGAAAATAGTACAATCACAACTAATCTATAGACAAGGTGATATGGTCTCAACAAAATTCTGTTTTGTATGCCTTCAATTTTGTTTGTCTTTCTAGGTGGTGGACCTTTAAAATCAGGAATAACAGCACGAGGCCTGTCTTTGCTCAAACCTAGGACCGGACACTGTGGCTCATTTCATTATCTGTTGCTAAGAGAGAAAGAAATCTCTCAAGAAATAGTCAGAATGGAGTTTCAGAAAAATCTGCCTTTTCCATCAGATTATGAAACTCATTGAGTGATACCTGATCTCAAGGGCGCCAGTAGCTCAGGACTGCTATGTGGAGAGTTAAAGGCCTCAGAGTAGAAGTTAGGAGGAAGAGGGTAAGTATTGCAAGGTTCCAGACTACATTTCTTTTCTTCTATGCTATGACTACCCCAGTTCAAACTCCCACTCTCCTTTTGGCACGGCGTCGTATCCTCCCCCTAGTGACGAGGGTGCACACCCTGGGGAACTCAGCTGGGTCAAAAGAGAGGCAGCCAGAAAATATATAGTCAGTTTAAGTGTTGATAGATATGTAGCTTCAAGGTGTTTATTTAACCAACTACTTAACTGATATGTGGCATGCATTTTAGTAGACATTGTTAATAAAGAGATGGGTTAGATATAGTCCAGCCAACAGTAAGTAGATTTCAAAACTTCAAGGCTAAGTTAATGCAGCTTAATATAGTAAGAAGAGGTTTGTTTAAAGGGAGATTTGGGACACAAAGGAATGTAGTTAACTGAGCCTACTGGCAAGGAATAGGGGTACAAATGACCAAAGAAGGATTCCTGAGCTGAGTTTCATGCTAATAATAGGAGTTAGCCAGGTAAAAGTCGGGCGTGGGAAGCGGTTAAGGCTGGTAGTAGGGACAGCATGAGTACAGATATATAAAGGTGTAGGGGAGCAAAACAAGAGAGTATAAGGAGTTTGGTTTTGCTGGAGTCTCAGTGTAAGTGGGAATGGAGGAGAGTGGGGGGGAGCTGAGGCTGAAGAGAAAGTCAGGATCCAATTTTAAAGTTTTACCCTTAGAAGTGAATTTTAAGCATAGTCACATTTGCATTTGCAAAAGGTCACCAGCTGCTCCTTGAAGGTTTGGGGACAGGTAAAGTGCAAGTAAGAGTCTCTGGGAGTCTGACGCAGTCACTACTTTAGCATAGCAGTGCCAAGACTGCGGTGTGCACAGAGATGATTAAGGGCCTAGCGGCCACCGAGAAACAAAAATGGCCAGGAGTAGCACGACACTGACTTCAGAGCTTGGCATTTACTGATTGGGAGCTGCAGGAGACAGCACAGATTTAAGGGAAAAGATAATGAATTTAAATGAAAATTTCCTGAGTTTGAAGTGCCTGCAGTTGGATATGCAGATAAAGATGACTAACCTCCCATTGGATATGAGGATCTAGAGGTCAGGAATGAGGGTGGAATAAGAAAAATAGAACAATAAAAGATTAACCAAACAAAAGCTAATGCTGATCTATTCTGGCCTTTCAATATTTGAAAAGGTTTTTCGTTTTCATTTTGGTTTCCATTGTTACTGTTGTTGTTGTTTGTTTTGGGTTTTGTTTTGTTTTGTAATTTAAAGCAAGCTACAGCCAGGCATGTGGGTGCATGCCTGTAACCCCAGCTACTCTGAAGACTGAGGCAGGAGGATCACAAGTTTGAGGCCAGCCCGGGCAATTTAGTTCCTTGTCCCAAAATTAAAACATTAAAATGGCTGAGGGTGTAGGTAGGTGGTCCCTGGGGAAAGAGAAAAGAAAGAGAAGAGAAAAGGAGGGAAGGAAAGCAGAAAAAAGAGAAAAAGGAGAGAGAAAGAAAAGAAAGAGAAAGAGAGAAAGGAGAAGAGAGAGAGAGAAACGGAGGAAGAAAGGGAAAGAAGGACAAAGTGAAAAAGATGACCAACCTCGGTGCTCTGCGGTAAGGCTGGGTCTGGCTTTCAGTTAAGTGTTCTTGCTCTTACAGGCAGTGTGTAGCCACGCCCCACAGCACCTGGCCACGCCCAGTCTGGGACCAGGCCACGCCCAGCGCACGCCACCTTGGACCGGTACTCCATTGGCACCTGGGTTGACAGTTGCTGGCCTTCTCAGATGCGAAGTCCAGATTTGCGTTTGGTTCTGTGAGTCACTGTAAGTAACAAGTCCAACCCTGTGCATCACCGGAAACAGCAGGTTACATTAGATTACAAGTAGCAGTTAAGCCTGAGGCACCTCGATGCAGTGAGTTTTGCTGTGTCCCTTTGCCACTGCCCGGCAGGGAAGGGACTGTGCCCCGCACTGCCCTACCCCACAGGCCTGGCAGGCAGGGGGGGGAGCGCCACATGCATCCCTGCACAGGCCTCCCTTGTTAGTTTGTCCTCGCTGCCTGGCAGGTGCTTTAACCAACTTTCTAGTTGTGTTTGGCAGATAGGAGTTTAGTCTACTTATACTCAGTCCTGACCTCCATCACCGGGATTTTACTTAACCAGCTAGGTAAGTGACAGCACCCTGTAATGGAACGGGACAGAGTTTGGGAGACTAGGTTTTGAAGGGAAACTCTGGCTCAGTTATGGACACACTAATGTTGAGATGGGATCAGTAGGTGTATGGAAACCGGTTATGACAGTGATTCTGGTTAGGAAGCTGCCTTTCATTCAGTATCATCAGTTCACCCTCCTCCCAGTTTTAGAGCCCTGATCACCTCTGCCACCGGACACACTGGGGCATGTGTTGGTATGGTAGTTTCATTATCAACCATTTCCATGGTTATCGTTTTCTTTTGAGCATTGGTTTTTCTGGCTTTGCGGGGAGGAGGTCCTGGGAATTGAACCCAGGTCCTGGCGCATGCTAGGTAAGCACTCTGCCAGATAGCCCTCTGGCTTTTTCCCATTGGTTTCTGGCTAAGTTGCACTGTTGTCAGAAAATATATTCTTAAAATGTCAGTTCTTTAAAGTTCATGTAAGCCAATTGCATGGCTCAGGATAGGATCACCTTTGTTTCCACTGCAGCCTCGTGCATGCTAGGCAACCACCGCCACTGAGCTACATCTCCAGCCCACACAGTCACCTTTGATAAATTGTCCTATGACCATCTGAAAAGAATATATTTTCTGCAGCTGAGTACAATGTTCTATAAATGTTAATTAAGACTACTTTGTTAATTGTTAAAGTCATCTCTTTACAGATTTTTTTGTCCACTTACTCTGTCCTTTATTGAGAGATGTGCTTCACCACGATTGTGGATTTATTCCTCTTTTACAGACTGTGTGATTGAGTACCTCTAAAATGAAAAAAAAATTAAGTCATTTTCCATCATTAGAGAATGACCTTCTTTATCTCCAGTAATGTTTTTTGCCTTAAGGTTTACTTTGTGTGGAGGTCACCTGGTGAGGTGGATGGTATCATTTCGCCCCAGTTTTTCATCCTTCTTTTAGTTACACCCTTTGTGCTGATATTTTTTGCCAGGGAACTTTACTCCTAGAGAGTCCCAGCTTGCCCAGCTCTTGAGTTTTACTTTGGGCTCAACAAGTAATAGGCATTCCTTGAAGCAGGGGTTTGAAATGGGCTTGTGCATAGGGATTTGCTTTCATGGACAACTTCCATCACTAGAAGGACATACTCAGTTGGTTAAGGACACATATTGCCAAGCCAGTTTCCCCCAGTCCTGGGAGATGAGGCTGGCCTACATCGATTGGATTCACAGGTGTGAACAGTAAGCTCCTGCTGCTATACAGTACAGTAGTTGAGCTTTTGTCCATGGTTCATATGTGGCATTATCCTGGCAATAAAAACTGAATACTTATTCAAGAAATATTGTTCATTCCCTTGCTCCCCCATGGCTCTAGGGACGGAAACCAGGGCCTTACACATGCTCCGCAAGTAGCTTATCGCTGAGTCACACTCCTCACCCTCTTTTGTTCTTTCACAGTAATTTCAGTCTCTATACACCAAACACTTACAGGAGTATATGGTTGAATCCCATTATTTTAATAAAGTTAGACAATTCTTTTACTTGTTTTTAAATTTGAACATTCAGTCTATTTACATCTAAAGTAATTACTGATGTTTTAATAGGTCTAACTTTGGCCATTGTCCCTGTTGCTTGAAGGACCAGGCTGTCTCTGTTTTCTGGGTGTGTACCATTTCCACATTTATCTTGCTTTCATTTAGATTATTTTACTTTCTCTAGCTTTATTGAGGCATAACTTGATACAATAAACTTCTTGTATTTAAAATGTATCACTAAGATTACTCTGGCACAGGAGATGAATTTGGAAAGGAGAGTCTGGATACAGAGACTCATTAGGAAGCTACTGAAATACTTGGAGGACTTGAGCTGGAGATGTGAACCGGAAGTGAATTTATGAGAATGAGATCGTCTCCAAGGGCCCTGCTGGATCCATAGATCTTTCATTTCAGGCTTTAAGAGGAGACACTGAGTAAACCAGAAATTGACCGTGTTAGGATGAGTTATAGACACCCCAAAGATGTCCACGTCCTAATCTTCAGAATGTGTGAATCCCATAATCTCATCCTGTCATGATGAAAAGTATTTTGCAAATGTGATTAAGGTAATGATCTTGAGGTGGGGGGTTATACGATTAAGGTTGGTCCAGTGTAATAGCATAGGTCCTTAAAAGAGAGAGAGGAGGGGTTCAGAATCAGAGAGTAGGAGGTCTGATGATGGAAACAGAAGTTGTGGGAGAAGCACAGATGTACACACTCAGAGACAGACAGACAGACAGAGAATGGAAGATGCCACAGTGCCGATTTTGTAGAGGAAGGGGCCACCATCCAAGGAGTGCAAGTGATCTCTAAGAAACTGCGGTAGGCAATGTAATGGGTTGTCCCTTAGAACCTTCAGATGCGGTCCTGCTACTAACCTTGATTTCTACCCAGGGAAACTCATTTTGAAGTGCTGATCTCTAGAACTGTAAGTTAATAACTTTTTCTAAGCCTCTAGGTTTGTGGGCAATTTGTAACAGCAGCAAGGGGAAACTAATATAGGGTTTTTCATAATGCTTTGGTTTATGACAACGTATTAAATTCTTTGGTTTGACTTTTATTGAGTGCCTCCTCTGTACCAGTTTTCCACCCTTACCACGTATCAGAGAAGATACAAAGGCTTTCTCTGCCCTGGAACATACTTGGTAAGAGTTGAAGTGAAACAATAAACAACAAATATACCAAGGGAGCAAATTACACAGTCACAGGAACAGGAAGCCCAAGATAGCCACAAGTATAGTTTAGGCTGTGAAGAGGGGTATCCAGTAGGCAGTGGGTCAGCAAGACTCGGGCACAGGTGCATTTATCAATTTCCTGGTGTAAATAACTCATGTAACCATTTGCCCCATATAAGTCTGGTAGTGGTGGACAGTCGCTGTTGTGTGTACAGTGGCTGAGAGCCCCAAGAGTGCTTAGACAGACAGGGCAGTGCTGGGAGGCTGGGCAAATACAGTGGTGGCTCAAAATAAAGACGTCTAATTCAGTCCATGGCTCCGTGTCTCTTCTTTGGGCTGCCCAAATATCAAGTGGGCCTCCCCAGTCTGAACTAGTGATAAAACAGTTGGCATATTGTGACAGGATTTGCCTCAACCCAGGCCAAGGTAGAAGCCTCATTAAGGGAAAATGGCAACAGGAAGTAGAAAGAAGAGGTATATGGTCTGTGTAGATCCTGCCCAGAAAGAACGCTTACTGCTGAGATGTTGAAGCTCAGGAACACGGCCAGCTTGGGGGCTGAGCATCCCAAGCTGCTTCGTCATGGAAAGGCCCATTGGGTGGTGACACAGAAAATGAAAGCAGAGAACCACAACCCAGCATGGCCAGGAAGGTAAAGAAGGGCACCAGCGGGGCCAGGATGGCGTGAGAGTCCACTTGGAAGGCTTCGGGCTGGGCGTGGAGCACATACTGGAGACACGAGGGGAATCAGTCCAGGTTCAAGTTAAAGCAGTCCAGGTAGCTGCTGCAAGGGAAGCACGGCATCAGGCCCGAGACTACAGGTTGACAGACTGATGCATGCAGCATCGCAGATGGTCTGGAGAGACTCCGGAGGATGGCCAAATACTGCACATGAGGGCAGGCATGAACAGAACTGGTGCAGGCCATGTGGGGGCTGAACACAGGACACTTGCTGCCTGGTGGCAATGGCAGAGGCTGGTGGGGGTTGGGAGGAACTCCACCGACACTGCTGGGGCACTGGAACTGGCAGTCACCAGGAACCAAGGGACTGATCTAATGCTGTGAGTGAACCCAAGGCCAGGCAGAGGGGCAGCTGCACTCGGAGCAGTGCTGGCAGTGCTGGGAGATAGTAAAGGCTGTGAAAGGAGTGAGGAGTTCAGGCAGTATGGAGGCAGAGGCCCAAGCAGACTGGAAGAAAGGGGCCAAAATAGGTGGCCCCTATACAGATATGGATCAGCTTCCTCGTGGCAGATGTGGACAGAGAAAAACTTGACAAACAGCTGAATGAATGACATGCTCTTAACCCTTTGAAGGCAATTACACCTACTCAACTCTTCCAAAAGCAGAAGGCTCCACAGCAGAAGCAAACAGCCAGACCCGGGCCATAAACTTGCGAGACGTGGCCTCTGTGAATGACACTGTGCAGGGGTTTAATTTCCACTAGGGACAAGGCCAAGGGGCCCAGTTAGGGGGACACCAAAAGACTGCAGGGCTCATGGTGAGCTTGCTGTTCATTGGTCCCCCACAGATGTTTAATCTGTTAGTGGACAGCAGGACAGACTAGTCTGATTTATGGCAATCCTGAGAAATTCCTGGGTAAGATGGGGTATGTAGATGGCTACAGAGGTCGCGCCATCAAACTGAAACCGGTGACTGTAACTTTGGATTCAGGCCCTCTGCCTCCTTGAGTCTATGCCATGCACGCTTCCCTGTACCTGAGAACATCCTGGGTGTGGCCGCCCTCCAGGGCCTGAGATTGCAAACAAACTCTGCTAAGTGGAAAGAAGATTTCACCTCCACACAAAAAGGAAGGCAGTGGACATTTACTGTGTTGTCATAGGGTTATTTACACAGCCATACTGTTTGCCATGGGCCGATGGCAAAGGATTTGGCTGCATAGTCAGCCCCACAAGAAGTGTGATTATTTCATTACATGGATGATATTACGTTCACCTCTGACTCTCTTGCAGGTCTGGAGCGTGCTGCTGGCGATTTCCGGCAGCCTCTAGCAATGTATAGACGAGTCGTCAATAAGGTCAGGGGCCAGGCGCCTGTGCTGTCTGTCAAGCCTCTGAAGGTTGCCTGGTTGTGTGGGAGAGAGGCTGTTATGAGGTATGGAGGTGTCATCCTACCACAGTGAAACAGAGACTTTACTAGAGTTTCTGGGGTATTAGAGAGTTTTTATTTCCAAAATTAGCCCAGATCATTTTGCCCTTTTTTATTTAATGAAAAAATAAAATTTCATACCAAAACAATGAGAGAATAACAATAGTTCATACACTGTGTATCATCTTCAAAGTAGTAACTCGGCGTATAAGACAAACCAAAAAGATTCTCGCAAAAAAAGAAACAGATAGTAATGTAAAACTTCTATTCAGTGAACTAAGATAAACCAGTTATATAAATGAAATGAATTGGCATTTATTAAAATATATTTGAAACAACAGAATATGTCATTTGGGGAAGTATTTGAACTTGTCCCTGCTGTCCCTTTCTATTTTGGTCTCTGTCTCTGTCTCTCTCTCTCTGAAACCATGTGACATTTGAGCTTGTGTATCTGACTTTTACTTAATATTATGTTCCCAAGTTGGATCTACTTACCTATAAGTGCCTCAGACTCACCTTTGTGACAGAGGAGTACCCCACTGTGTGTAAATACTACATTGTCCCTGTAAATTCATCTGCTGATGGACATGTATGCTGTTTACAAGATCTTGCTCTTATAAATTAGGCTGCTATAGACATGGATGTGCATAAGTTCCTGGACTATGATGGTTTTAGCTTTTTAGGGAAGATACTTAGAAAGGTCAAATGAAATTTCTGTTTTTAAATTCTTGGGGAATCTTTACACTGATTTCCATAATGGTGGTATGGTAAATCCCTGACTTACAAATATTCAAGTTGTGAACCTTCATAGATATGAACAGACCTTGCATTATGAACATTCAAAAATGCAAACAAATCATGGAATTAGCTTGTGTGTCTTACTTTGCCATGTTAAAGTAATTATAAAAGTAAAAATAGCTTAATTACAGTACTTTTCAGTGTGTCTTTTTTTTTAACCCTTTTTTTACCCTTTACACTATATATTTGTGTCAGAGTGTAAGACTTACTTTGTCAGACTTACAAATAACTATGACTTACAAACATTCTCCTGGAAAGGAATTCATAAGTCAGGGATTTACTGTACTAGTTTACAGTCTCATCAACAAGATAGAAGAGCTCCTTTTCCCCTGCATCCTTACCAGCATTTTGTTATTATTAGATTTTTTGATGGTAGCCATTCTTTCTGGAGTAAGATGGTATCTCAGTGTACTTTTAATCTGCATTTCTCCAATGGCCAGCATTTTTCATTTATTTATTGGCCATTTATACTTCTTCTGAGAAGTTTCTGTTCATTTTGGTTGCCCATTTTTAATTGGGCCTTTTATTTTTGGGGGGGTCTAATGTTTTGAATTCTTTATATATTCTAGATATTAGTCCTCTGTCCATGGAATAGCTGGCAATTTTTTTCCCATTCTCTTTACTCTGTTGGTTGTTTCCTTTGCTGTGCAGAAGCTTTTTAATTTGATATGATTTGCTGATTCTCAGTATTATTTCTTGTGTCATTGGAGAATTCTGTTCAGAAAGTCCTTATCTATGTGTATGTCTTCAAGACTTTTATCTATTTTATCTTTCAGCAGGTTGTTTCTGTTTTAACATTTAGATCTTTGATTCATTTTGAATTTATTTTAGTATATGGTGAAATATGTGGGTCTTGACACAATCTTCTGCAGGTGGTCCATTTTTCCCAGAGCCATTTATGGAAGACACCCCAGATCTTAAAACCCTTTTGTTACATGAGTATAAAGGGTGTAGCCTGAGATAGGACAAAAGATGCCAAGCAGGTGGATTGAGCAGAAGATGCCAAACAGGTATTTGAGTTGACGAAGATGTATGTATGTAGCAGGCACAAGCTCTGCAGATGGTCAACTCCAGGTTGACCTAAAAACACCTAAAAATTAGATGTTCATGTAACCACTGAGGGCTTCAGTTAGAGATTGCAGCAGTGCACAGGATGGCTGCACATGCCTTTGAAACTTCGGTCACAACCACAAAAGGGAGCAGAGGTCTGTTATTACTTCATATGGAAATAGCTAGTAGCTGTATATGCAGCCTTGCAAGCCTGTGAGTCAATCACCTGGGAAGTGCTTGTGAAGGTGTGAACCACCTATGCAGTAGCCAAATGGCCACACTCACGGGTATCTGTCCCCAGGGTGGGAATCACTCATATACCAGTGCTGGCCAAAGACAGCATATTTATGGAGTGCTTGGAGCACAAGTCCCCTTTCTGCTGAGTTGAGTAGGTGTGTAGACCAGTGGAGTATCACCAGTATGAACAAGTGCCTGGTGTACAGATGGGTCAAGCTGTGGGCCCATTGCACATAGACGGCTGTTGTGTAGCCAGAAACAAACACCATGTGGTCTGCTGCAGACAAAGCAGTCTGTGGACTTAACTGAGGCCTACGAGCGTGATGGTCACCCAAGAAGAGGACCCCTAACCATATACACTGACAGTTGGCTGGTAAAGGCCTGATGTTATGGCTTTCTACATGAAAGGTCATGAGTTGGAAAGTGATCATCAGCCCACACAGGCCCATGTAACAAGGCCTATGAGAGGGAGACTGCACAAAAGAGGGTCAGCAGGTAAAGTAGGCAGGCCAGGGCACAGCCAACACTGCAAAAAGGACCAGCTCATAAAGTTTCATAGGTTGTGTACTGCGCCAAAGTCCAACAAAATAAAACAAGAGAGAGAGCCACTTCCCATTCCCTGTAAAGGCTCTATCCAGAGCAGTGAGAGCCCAGCAGGAAAAAAAGCCCCTGTATTCAGCAACAGAGAGGCCGGGGGCCTGGTCCCAAAAAGGAGACTCAATAAGACATTTAAAACCCTTGGAGCAAAAGGTTGGGTGAAATATACTTGTACCATAGCTTTCTAATGCAAATATTTGCTCCGGGGTAAAGGAGGCCAGCTGTGCGTCACAGCATCTGTGTGGGGGAGAGGAGGGTGCAGGAAGTGATCTTGTCTACCCACTTGATAGACAAACAGCAAGGTGTGCACACGTGTGTCAAAGTATCAACAGGTGAGTCTTTACCTGCCTTACTCTCCATGTTACATCTTTGTGCATTTGTTATTTTTTACTGAATACTTTCTTTTGACTTGTAGTATTAGCCCAATTCAGTAAAGTGTCTCATGAAAATCTGTACTTACAACTTTGGAAACTTTGGAAGGAGGCGGACAGTGAGTCCTGAAGTGATCATCACCACCCCAGGATGATGTGGGACATGTGAGCCAACGTTGCAAGTGTGAGAGGGGCAGGGAAGGACAGCTAGAGAAGTAGAGAATGAAAACTTGATTCAGATGAGGAAAGACACAATAATGTAAATAAGTATTACGGTACTGGACTAGTTGAAATGCTACAAAAATGGTCATGTATACCTGAATGATCCAACATGAGAACAAGGTCAGAAAATGTTATTAGTTTCTTGCTATGTGTGAGACCTATTGGACGGAATGCTAACACTATGATTCAGTGTTGGAAACTGTAACAGAGGATGTGCTACAAGATGTTGTGAAGTACCCTGATAATGAAATACAAGTAAAACATTCTACCTGCGCCAATAGTAATACTCAAAAATGTCCTTATCATGACACCTCGAATCTGAACTAAAAGCCTTCACAGGTCTGTTATATATAGCAGGACTGCATCATTCTAATTGTCAGAATCTGAAGGATTTATGGAAAAGTGGTGGATGTGGCATTCAGATTTTTAGAACAAAAATGGCATTCAAGTGATTTGGTTTTATAGTGCATTGACAACTGGTGGTCAACTATAACCCCCAGCTGAACTGAGTAAGCTGGTGCTGGGTGTGGGAGACTCACCTGAGGACTGTTGCCAGCAGCATGAGAGGCAGAAGTGGAGAAGTTAGGCTGTTGGGAGCAGAGAGAGGATGTTGGGAGCTGGGAAAGGCTGTTGGGAGCTGGTAGAAGCTATAGGGAGCTGTTGGTTCTTTTGGAGGAGTTTTCATGCTGGCTTTCTTGATGAACTTGGCCATTTTCATCCTCTGAGGAGCTGGGGACCTTGTTGGCACTGAAAATAGCTTCAGTTCACTTTCAGGGAGCTCTGGTCCTCACTTTGAGCACCACTTCCTGGCTCCGAAGGGGAAGATGGTGCACTGCCAGACTCCTGGAGAAGCTTGCTGTTGGCTTTCCTGATGGGAACTCACCTTTCCTGATCATCAGAGGAGTTCAAGACCTCACTGTTGCTGAGGATGGGTGTGGTACCTTTCAGGGGAGCTCTGGTTCTTCTGAGCACCACTTCCTGGCTCCAGTGCAGATCCCTCAGCCTGCTGGCACAGATCCTTCATCCCGCTGGCACAGACTTCCTAGATTCCACCACTGACCTTTGGGCCTTCCCAGCACAGACTTGTGAAACAGGCCTGCATGAGATGTTGTGGGCTCGGGCCTCCAGCTGGACTCATGGGGGTACAGTTATAAGCTCCAGGTCTTCAGCTGGACTCATGCAGGACATTGTCACAGGATCCAGACCTTCAGCTGGATTCTTGGTCTATAGTGTGTGGACAGATTTCCTGCACTTTCTTGTAGATGATTCTTGGGTGGCTATTATAAATAATCTCATAGAATATGTATCCTGTATTTTATTCCTTTCCCTTGCAAAATATCCCCCAAACCAAGAGTTTCCTTGAAAATTGCCTATGTTTTGATGACGAAAAGATTAGCCAACAAAGAAAAAACTCTGACAATTTGGCTGTGATCCATTCATTTTATGAAAGCTTAGCTTTGAACTGTCAGGCAACTTATACATCATCCAGATACATGATAATGGACGAAAGCTTGCATTGTTTTATAGCTCTTGTAGCTTTTGGCAAAGTATCCCAAATAAACCTTCCAAATATGGTATAAAAATACATGCCCTGGTAGATGTAAAGACATTTTACACCTTGAATTTATAAATTTATTCTGGAACTCAGCCAACCGGTCTTTATTTGTGCCACAGTAAGTGCTATGATGCTGTGAACAGATTTGTGGCACATATTTCAAAAAGTAACTGAAATGCTACATTCAACAGTTGGTTCACTAGGTACCCACTGATGTTACATTTGCTAAAGGAACACCAGTAGACCAGCACAGGAGCAATTCACAAGAACGAAGTGGAGATTCTTGAAAAAGTGTTGCAAGTTCACAATAGAGAAATATATAATACAACCTTTGGATTTCAGAAAGAGGAAACATTCACTGGCCTTATGTATGGAGAAGAAACATAAAGTAGTATTGATACTGTCAATATTATACCCTGATGATAAGATTGATAGTGAACTCTCAACACAAATAAGCCAGAAATGGTCACATTTTACAACAAAATGAAAGGCAGAGTAGATGTTGTTGATGAAACAGCAATTATGATGTCTCTGTAAACACAAAGAGTTGAATGGTTGTGTTTCACTCAATCCTAAACATGTCAGGTATAAATGGTATCATAGTTTACATAGAAAATAACAAGGGCAAAATGTCAGAGAGATTTTCTTAGAGAAATGGGACTGGAATTGATAAAAGACCATTTACAACAGAGGAAGAACAATATGTATCTCCCCAGAGAACTCCAGAAAAGGATTCTGGAGCATCCTGGTGAAGAGAATAAAACATCACAAGAACCTCATAACAAAACAGCAAGACCAGCAAGGTGTCAAGTTATGTCCTAAAAAAAAGACCAGAAAACACATGTGCTATCACTGCAAGCGATACTTATGTATGGAACATGCTGTTCTCCCATGTGAAGCCTGCCCTGGGTGTCATAACTGAAGTAAAGATTATTTTTGTTGTAGAGTTTTATGTTTGTCTTCATTGTAGCTCATATGGGAACTTATGTCTGTTGTTATTTCTTAGATTTTATGAACAAAAAGTTGGTGTTGAGAATGTTGATGTTTATTATAAACACTCAACACATTTAAGATTTCAACACTTTAATTTTATTGATATTTTATTTTCCTCTTAAGTATATGTTGTAATATATAATAAAGCTCATACAATTAATTAATTAATAGAAATTCTCTTAAAAATTAGATGTGGGTGTTATACATCCACCTTACGCTCCTTTTTAGGAAATTTAACCTTACGCTCCTTTTTAGGAAATTTAACCTCACGCTCCTTTTTAGGAAATTTAACCTTACACATGAAGTTGTTTTTTGTTTTCCTGAAGGATTTTGGAAGGAGCTAGAGAACTAATTTGGTTCCCACCCCTGGGTCAGGTAAATGCGTGTTCCCAAAGGGACTGTGTGTATGGGCATAGGAGAACAAAGACGATCCTGAGGGACACTTGTGTGCTTTCACTGTGGCCTGTGGTGTGGTCTCCTTGTATGGTATCGCTGTTGTGACATAGGAGTACAAGGATCAGCTCTGTGGGTCCATTATCCACGAAGCAGACACAGCGGCGGCCTGCAGGGGGCGGAGTGGAGGGAACATGAGAACCCACAGTTCAGGCTGTGAAGAGGGGTGTCCACTAGGCAGTGGGTCAGAAAGACTCCGGTGCAGGTGCGTCTGTCCGTGGCTTGGTGTAAATAACTCATGTAACCACTTACCCCATGTAGGGTCAGTACTGCAAACAGTCACTAGTGTGTGTACAGTGACTGAGAGCCACAAGAATGGGGGCCACTAGGGCGGGTGGGTGGCTGGGCAGATGCCACAGTGGCTGATAGTAAAGATGCCCAATTCAGTCAGAAGCTCTGCCTCCTTCTTTAAGCTTGTGAGGCTGGCCTTGAATTCGCTATGTAGCCCAGCTGCCCTCAGACTTACAGAGATCCTTTCGCTTCAGCCTCCCAAGTGGGTCACTGGGGCCATGAGCGATAAGGGTGTATTCTTGAACCTGGCTTCTCCCTTCTCCCTCTGCTTCCTGCCTGCTGTGGCTTGAGCAGATTTCCTCCAACACACCCTTCTGCCACGCCGTCTTTGCTTTGGAGCTGACCAATCATGGACTGAATCCTCTGAAAACCATGAATCACAATAAACAAACTCATCCTTCTCCCTTAAGTTGTGGGCGTTGGGTATTTTGTCCAAGCAATGGGAAAGTAACAAATACAAAGCCCAAACAGAAAGAGCGAGGCTGGAGGCGTCACAATACCTGACTTCAGATCATACCACAAAGCCTTGGTGACAACAAAGCAGCACGGTAAGGGGACAAAAGCAAAAAGTGCAGAGCAATGAAACAAAATGGCGGACACAGAAACAAACGCGCACGATTACACTATAGCCGTCTGATTCTAGACAAAGTACCCGAAAATATATACTGGAGAAAATACACCTTCCTTAACAAATGGTGCTGGGGAAACGGGGTATTCCTGTGGCTTTCTGTATCTGGGTTATTTTACTTTACCCGATGTCCTCCAGCTTCATACACATTGTGAAAATGACATAATTTCATTATTTTTGTGGCTGAGTAGTATTCCTTTGTGTGTGTACACATTTTACATTTTTCTTTGTGTTTAGTTGATAAATAATATTCTGTACATACTTAGAGGTATAGTAGAGTACTTTAATATATGTGTATGTAATGCTCAAAGCAATGTAATTAGGATTTTCATTGCATTTATCTATGTGTTGGAAAATTTTGAGCTCTAGTTATTTCAAAATAAATCATAAGTTCTTGGAGCCTATAATCATGCTGTGGTCTAGAAAATTCGAACTAGTTCCTCATGTTTTCTTTATGCATTCCTTAGTTGGTAGATACTTCAGTTTATGCCATATCCTGCCTATCGTGTATAATTCTGCAATGAACTGCCTTGTATATTCTAGCTATTAATCCCTCACTGGATGAATAATTCACAAATATTTGTTTGATTCTAAGGGCTGTCTCTTTACTCTTGATTTTTTTCTTTCACCGTCATGCTTTTAATTTTAACCTGTTTTTTAAAAAGTAGGTTAAAGTAGGTTTCACTTATCCATCTGACAGATCTGGCTTTTAAAACTCCAACTAAACATCTACCTTCTCAAAGCTGAGGCGTTTGGACCACGTCCATTTGATTGGGTTATTTGTATGTGCGAGTTTGCTATTAGCTCCACGTGCTCTTTGACCCCTTTCCTCTCTTTTGCTGCCTTCTTTTGGATTAAGTAACACTAGTGATTTTATTTATCTCCTTTGTGGGCTTTACCCCTTTCATGGGAGATTATTTTGCAATAGATCTAGCTTCTGTCTGTCCATCCATCTATCATCCCCATCACCATCATCATCTATCTATAGATATATCTATATCTCTCCCTCTTTCTCTCTCTCCATATATATATATAATTTTTTAACCACAGGAACCGACTATGTTGCCCAGGCTGATCTTGAGTTTGAGGAGTCAAGTGATCCCCGCACCCCAGCCTCTAAAGCAGCCGGGACTACAGGCCCGCACCACTGCGCCTGGGCTATTGAATGTCTTCTGGGTTTTTTGGGGGTTTTTTGAGGTGTTAGAAAGCTCTCAGAGCTACTTTAACTTCAGACCCGACCTTCCAGTGACAGAGTGCCGCCTCGCGCGCGAGTGCTAAGAACCCTATAAAACCCTATCTCCCCTGCCGTGGCCTCTGATCTGTTCTCACTTGGTTTCCCTCTGCAGCAGTTAGAAACTACAATATTCAGTGTTACTCTTTGTGCTCCTAGTAGCCAATTATCTTTTTTTCCCCTAGGTTTTAAAAAACTTTTTATTTATGTTACTGGACAACTTAGATGTATGTAACGATAACACCCGCCCTAGGGAGTTTGTAGCAGTACCTGACGCGTCTTGCTTCTTTTCTTCCCGCTCCCCTCCCTTCCCCTCAATCCTCTTCCCTTCTTATTTACAAAGCGTTGCTTCTTTTCTTATTTTTTTTCTTTCCCCTTATTTTTTCTTCCTCCCTCCTCTCTTGTCCCCTCCTCATTTGAACATTTTCTTCCCACTTCTTAGTAACCATTATACATTTTGGTCCTTATGTACACTTCTGACTTCTCACACCGGAGAAACCAGGCACTATTTGAACATGCACGTTCAATTTATTTCACTTCAGAGTGTGATCTCAAGGTGCATTCATTTGTCTAGAAAGGTCTCAAGCTATCCTTCTCCTCCTTCTCCTTCTCCTTCTCCTTCTCCTTCTCCTTCTCCTTCTCCTTCTCCTTCTTCTTCTTTTCTTCTTCTTCTTCCTTTATTTTTTTTTTTTTTAATCTTTTTGAGATAGGGTCTTGCCATGCAGTTCAGGCTGGCCTTGAGCTCGCTTTGTAGCCCAGGCTAGTCTCAAACTCACAATGATCCTCCTGCCTCAGCCTCCCAAGTTCTGGGATTACAGGCATGCACTCCCATGCCTGGCACCTATCCTTCTTTATGACAGATTAGTACCCTGTTGCATGAAAACAATGCCATGCCTTCTTTATCCATTCTCAGTTGATAGACATTTGGGTTGTTTTTGAGATTTTGCTATTACAAATTGTGCCACTATAAACACTGTTGTACATATATCACTGCAGTATTGATGATTTTAATTCTTTAGGGAAGATACCCAAAAAGGGAATAGCTGGGTTGGTTGGAACCTCTACTCCTAGTTTTTTGAGGAATCTCCACACTGTTTTATACACTGGTTGCACCAGTCTGGCTTCCCACCAACAGTGGAGAAGGGTTCCTTTTTCCCCACAGCCCTGCCAGCATTTGCTACTGGTTGATTTCTTAATAATACCCATTATTTCTGGGGTGAGATGGAATATCAGCATTGTTTTAATTTACATCTCTCAAATGATAAGTGATGTTGAACATTTTTTCATATATGTATTTGCTGTTTGTACTTCTTCATCTGAAAAGTTCAGATGCCCATTTTTGGATTGGGTCTTTAAATTTGGGATCTGTAATTTTTTGAGTTATTTATATATTTTAGATATTAGTCCTTTGTCTGAGGTATAGCTGGCAAAATCTTTTTCCACACTTGGATAGTCTTTTCACTCTGTTGGTGGTTTCTTTTTCTGTGCAAAAGCTTTTTAATAAGATGAGATCTCAGTTGTTGATTTTTTGTGATAGTTCTTATGCTATTGGGGTTTTGTTCATTAAGTCTTTGCCTACACCTATGTCTTCAAGAGTTCTACCTATTCTGTGTTCCAGGAATTGTTTCTGTTTTAGTATTTAGATCTTTGACTCATTTTCACTTTAGTTTAGTGCATAGTGAAAGCTACAGGTCTAGTTTTAATCTCCAGCATGTAGAGAGCCAGTTTTTCCAGCAACATTTATTAAAGAGGCTATCTTCCAGTGAAGGTGTTTTGCTTCTGTGTCAAAGATAAGGTGGCTGACTCAGTATGTTTGGAGTTGTATCTGTATCTTCTAATCTGTTCTGTTGATCCCCAGGTCTGTTTTTTTTTTCCCCAGTAGCATGCTGTTTTTATTACAGTAGTTTTATAGTATAATTTCCAATCAGGAATTGTGATGCTCCTTGCTTTTTTCTTTGTTGCCCAGAATTTCTTTTAAAGCTCTTCTGGTTCCAAATGAATTTTAGGATTGTTTTCTCTAATTCTGTGAGATATGCTATTGGAATTTTGATTGGGAGTGCTTTAAATCTCTATAAAAATTTGGAAGTATGGCCATTGGTTCTTCCTACCCAAGAATAAGGTATAACTTCCTATTTTCTGATATTCTCATTGACTTCCTTTTTCAAGGTAGTTTTCAATATAAATGTCTTTTACTTCCTTCATTGGATTAATTCCTATTTTTTTCTTTTTTCTTTTTTTGAATGCTGTTGTTTCCCTAATTTCTCTCCCAGTGAATTTGTTATTTGTGTTCAGGAATGCTACTGATTTTTGAGTGTTGACTTTGTATCTACCCAGTTATACTACTGAATTTGGTTATTAAATCTAGAAGTCTTTTGGTGGAGTGTTTGGGGTCTTCTATATATTCATCTGGAAATAAAGATAATTTAACTTCTTTCTTTCCTATGCTTATTCCTTTTATTTCCTCTCTCTTGTCCAATTTCTCTGGCTAATGTTTCCAGAACTATATTGAATAGGAGTGGTGACAGCAGATATCTTTATCTTGTTCCTGACTTTAAAGTGAAAGCTTTCAGTGTTTGTCTACTTAGTATGGTGTTGGCTGCTCATGTCATAGATGGCTTTTATCAGATTGAGTCAAAGACCATCTATTCCAGTTTTCTGTAGGGTTTTTATCATGAGTGGCTGTTGGACTTTGTCAAATGCTTTTTCTGCATCTATTGAGATGATCATACGGCTTTGTCCTTGATTTCATTAATATGGCATATTACATTTATTGATTTGCATATGTTGAACTATTCCTGCGTCCCTGGGATGAATCCTATTTGGCCATGGTGTATAATAATCTTCTTGATGATTTGCTGCATTCTGTTTGCCAGTATCATATTGAGGATTTTTACATTTATGTTCATTAGGAAGATTGGCCTGTATGTAACTGCCTTTTTTGATTGTATCCTTCTCTGGTTTTGGTATCAGGGTAATTGTTACTTCCAGGAATTAATTTGGGAGTATTTCTTCCCTTTCAATTTCATTAAAAAGTTTTAGAAGTAGTCGTGTTAGGTCTTCTCTAAATTTCTTGTAGAATTCAGCATGAATCCATCAGATCTGGGTTTTTCTTTGTTGGTAGATTTCTAATTACATCTTAGTTTCACTGACATATTGGTTTATTTAGAATTTTTATATCTTCTTGATTCAGTTTTGGTAATTCATATGTATCTTGGAATCTGCTCATTTCTTCTGTGTTTTCCATTTTATTAGAATACAGATTCTTGAAGTAGGTATGGATGATTTACTGATTTCTACAGAATCTCTTGTGATGTCAATCTTTTCATGCATAATTGGATTTGAGTATTTTTCCCTTTTTTGATAAGGTTGGCTAAGGGTTTGTCAATTTTATCAAAGAATGAATTCATCAATTCATTGATTCATCATATTGTTTTCCTAGTCTTTATTGCATTAATTTCTGTTCTGATTTATATTTACCTTTATAATTTCCTCCCTCATGTGAGCTTTGGGGGCTATAATTGCTCTTCTTTTTCTAGAAACTTGAGGTTTAACATTGGGTTGTTTATTTGGGCTCACTATGTTTTTCTGATGTGGGAAGTTACTGCTATAAATTTCCCTCCTAGGACTGCTTTCAGTGCATCCTATAAGTTCCAGTATATTGTATTTGCATTATCATTTACTTGTAGTTACTATCTAATTGCTTCTTTAATTTAGGCTGTGACCTAGTGGTGTTCAGGATGGTGCTAGTTAATTTCCATGTGTTTATCAAATTCTTGTGGTTTCTTTTGCCATTAATTTCCAATTTCATTGCACTGTGGTCTGATAATGTGGATGGGATAATTTCAGTTCCTTTGCATTTACTTAAGCATGTTCTGTGAGCTAGTATGTGGTCTATTTTGGAGAATGTCCCTTGTGCAGCTGAGAAGAATGTGTATTCTGATGTTTTGGGGTGGAACACTATGTAGACATCTAGTAAATTCATTTGTTTGAAAGTTTGGCTCAGTTCCGATATTTCATTGTTTATTTTCTGTCTAGTTGATCTATTTGTGAAAGTGGGGTATTAAGATCTCCCATTATAATTGTGTTAGTGCTTATTTGATTTTTCATGTCTGTCAATATTTTTCTTGTATAATTAGGTGCACTGGTATTTGTTGCATATATATTTATGATTGTTATATATTTATTGGATTGTTCCCTTCACAAGGATGTAGAGACCTTTTTTGTCTCTCTTAATCAGTCTTGGGAAATAGAATAGGAACCCCTGCTTTTTTGGGGTCCTGTTGCATAGAGTATCATTTTCCATCCTTTGACATTTAGTTTATGAATTTCTTTTTGAACAAAATATGTTTCTTGTATGCAGCATATTGTTGGATTTTGCTTCTTGATCCATTCTGCCAGTTTGTTTCTTTTGATTGGTGAATAGAGAGGCCATTAATATTGATGGTTATGACTGATATGCATTGTCTTATCCTTGTCATGTTATTTCCTGTCATGTTAGTTTCCTTTGCCTCCCTGTGTTTAGTTGCTTGCTTGCCTGGTGGATTCGTTCTGTTGAGGCTCATGGAGTTATAGTCCTTGTTATCTCTTTCTAGATATCCTTCAGAACATTTTGGAAGGCTGGTTTGGTGTTCATGAATTTCCTAAGGTGTTCTTTGTCGTTGAAGTATTTACTTCTCCTTCAATTTTGAAAGATAGTTTAGTGGAGTACATCATTCTGTATTGGAGTTTGTTTTCTGTTAGGGCTTGAAATACTTCACTCCAAGCTCTCCTTGAATTGAGGGTTTGTGTTGCGAGGTCTTCCATGATTCTGATGGGCTTTCCTTTTCTTTTTTAGAGACAGAGTCTCATTGTGTAGTTCAGGGTGACCTTGAGTTCATTATGTAGCCTGAGCTGGATTGAATTTCAGTGATCCTCCTGCTTCTCTCTCCCAAATGCTGGGATTTCAGGCGTGACCACTATACCTGGCTGAGCTTTCCTTTATAGGCAATTTGTTGCTTTTCTTTAAGAGCTTTTAATATTCTGTTTTTGTGTGTTGAATTTCTGGAACCTTGACTATTATATGCCTTGGTGTAGTTGTTTATCATGGTTAATTGGAGTTCTATATACATCACTTAATTGTATGCCAAATTCTTTTGCCCTGCTTGGGAAGATTTCTGACATGACTTCTGTGAACAGCTTTTTAATGACATTTGTGCTATATCCTGCTTTCCATTGACTCTGATCAATCTTATGTGATTCTTCCTTTCATCATCTAGTAGCTGCTGGATTGATTTTCAAGGTAGCTTGCTATTTTAAAGAAATCTTTCTTTTCATGATTGCTAATCACAATCTTTTCTTCTGTTTCTGATCTGTCCTCACATTGGCTCATTCTACTGTGCATAGTCTCAGTGGTGTTTTTAATCACCTGTATATCTCTGTGAATCAGTTTCATGGATTCCATTTCTTTCCTGTGTTAGGTGTTCTTTGTTTTCATCATTTTCTAACTCCTTTTTTTTCTTTTTATCTGCATCTGCTTTAGAGTCACTAAACATGTCTTTCAATATGTTCACTATCTCTGTAGTCATATGAAAAACTATTTCTGATTTGATTTTTTTCAAGACCCTCATTGATTTGCTTCTACTTCTTACCACTTCAGAGAGTCCAGGGTAGTGGCGCTCTGATTATTCCACCTCTTTGCCCCCTGGCTTTTCCTTTGGTGAGCTAGAAGTCTCCAGCTGCATCTTAATTGTCTTCTCATTTTCTCTTTTTTTTTTTTTAGTTTAATTTCTAGATTGATGTTTATAAATTGCTTATGGTGAGTAGCTTTATTGCTAATACTTAAAACCCTGAGGAAGAGACTACTTTTCAGAGGTGTCTTCCAGGTGTAGCTGGCTTTTGGGTTTTGGGTCTGTTGCAAGACCCCACCTCTTGTATGGCCTAGCCCCTGGTTCCTTGGCACTGGGCTATAGTGTTATTTATGACCCTGAGGCAACCCCAGTCTTGGTATACCAAAAAGAACAACTGATTGTAATAATTACATCACCTTGGCTAAATTGGTGCATCTCCCAATGACAATAGCCTCAAACACAACCTAGAAAATGACAAACTGTGGTAACTATTAATTTGCCACCTTTAACTGTATGAACTAGATTTGCGGTTATGCAGCAAAATCTAAAGCAAACCAGAAAATTGTATACAGCAAGTAAACCCTCAATATGGCAATTTTACCCTCAGGGGAAAAGTTTTAAAAGAGGTTGGGGAAAAATAGAGAAATAGGAGAAGAGGAAGAGATTAGAAGCCAGGTTAGAGGACAAAGAAGGATCATGTAAACTTTGGGAAACTGGTACAGAAGATAGGAAGAAAAGAGAGAAGGAAGAAATAAAAATAAGAATAAAACAACAACAACAACAAAAAACTAGAAATCTTATTCACACTAGTATATAAATAATAATAAACAACCTAGAAGAAACAAAAACAGGAAAAGAAAGAAAATAAAAAATAAGCCCACTTCAAGGTGTGTCTCTGCTATCACTGGTATAAAACACGGGCAGAGTCCAAATGTGCACTGATTAATCCCAACAATCCAGCTATAACCTTTACAGGGAGATAGTGAACAATCCCAGTAAGTCTGCACTTTTAGTTCCACTGAAGTTCAGGCTGGTTTCTGGCTGTGAGGCTGGAACCAGAGATGTTCAATCTGTGGGCCTCCTGCCAGTTTAAACTCAGCTTCCTGACTTCCTGCCAGCTTGAATTTGACAGCTTCACCCTGACATTGGGAGCTGGCAGGTGGAGGTGGCCCACAGCTGTTCCGAGTCCTGAGCTCAGTTTGTCCCTCTCCAAGATGGGTACTGGCCAATCACCCTCTCCTGGAGGACCTCTGAACTTGAATAACTCACCAGCCACTGCAGTGTGCTGTGTCCTCTGCTCCATTCCACTGGTGTGTTTGTCTGTGGAGGCTGCTGAATTACCAGTAGTCACCATATCTACAAGTCTGAGCCACCACTTCCATGCAGTGAGTCCTGGCTCAGGGAGAAAACACCACCTGCCACGGCCTTCTTCTTTGTTCAAGTCTCTCTCTTTGTTCTCCCTTGGGGCTTCAATTTTTGCTGGAGATCCTTCCTGGGTTCTTCTTCTCTTCTTCACGTTGCTATATTCCACTGTCTGGACACCAAATCTTGGAGAGGCTCTTTCTTTGCTGCTCACTCTCCTACCATCTTCCCAGGAGGGTGCACCAACTAGAAGAGATTATAAATAGGAAAAAATAATATTTCGTTCTACCATGTATTATTTCCAGGTTACCTCGTTCTTTCATGTAGATGCATATTTCTCCTTTTTCCTTCTCCCTGAATGACTTCGTCAGGTCGTTCTTGTAGGGCACCTTATGGTTCATTTTTCTGGTTTTGAACATCTGATAAAGCATTTAAAAAACTTTTTAAATCAATGTTGAATACTTGATTAACTTTGGTTTTTTTTTTTTGCTTTCTTTTGTTCTTAAAGTTGTTTCTCCATTGTCTTCTAGCTTTTTTGATTCTCAATAAGATGTCATTGTTATTGAAAGAATATGGAGAGATCATGTTTAGTTCCTCTTCATGTACAATATCTTTTTCTTTTGAGTGGATTTGAGATTTCTCTGTTTACCTGTAGCTATAAGCAAACTAGAATATTATGTGTCCTGTACTTTGTATATGTGCTTTTTCCTTGCAGTTTGTTGTGCTTCTTGGGTTTGTGGGTTATAAGTTTTATCTGATTTGAAAATATGTCAGCTGTCAATTCTTCAAATAACTGTTTTTATTCCTTCTTTATTCTCTCTTCTGTTTTAGGGACTCCAGTCATTTTTATGTTACACTGCTTATAGTCACTGTTCAAGTTTGTTTCTTCATGTTTCAAATTCTGTACTTTTTTCTCAGTGTTTTAATCTCTTAATTGCAGAAGAGTATTCTTTTTCCTCTGATATTGAATTCTCATTTCTACAAGTTCAGTTTAGATCTTGAAAGATCTCTGCTTCTTCTCAACATAGTTATTCTTGTCTACTTTCATAAGCCTGTGGAATATAGTTATAATCATGTTTTCATGTCCTTGCCTACTAGTTCTCTCTTCTGAGACATTCTGTGTTATTGTGGCTTGACTGATATTTTTCTTTTTCACAAGGATTGTGTTTTCTTGCCTTTTTGTGGTATCCCTGGTAACTATTTTTTCACATCCAAAGGTTTGTTTACTTGACAAATATACAAAGTGATATTACCAAGACTGAAGAGAGAACCCTGGATAAAGAAGGCAAAAGCTTTAAAAAAAATCTGTCAAATTTTATTTATTTATTTATTACTTTTTAAGAGAAAAAAATAAAACAAAATTTCAAAACAAGATAATAGGAGGCTACCAATGGTTAATACATTGTGTATTGTTATCTTTAATTAGTTACTCAGAATACAAAATATCAGCATTTAATTGTCCAAACAATATTAGCATAATCTTTCTTTTCAGTGAACTAAGAGAAATTAGTAGTATAATTATCTTATCTATCAATCATCTATCTATCTAATCTATACTTTTCCTTTCCTTCTTTTCTCCATGCCCGATCCCAGTTTCTCTTTCCTTTTGAATTTTCTTCAATCTCACACTATCTGTTGTACATTTTGGATGTTATTTACTCTTTCAGCTTCCCACACTAGGGAGACAATACAGTGTTTACACATGTGCATTGGGTTTATTTTACTTATGAGTATGGTCTCCAGTTGCACCCATTTACCTATAAAAGTCCCCAGTTTATCCTTCTTTATGGCTGAGCAGTACTCCATTGTATAAAAAGACCACATTTCTTTTATCCATTCCTTGGCTGATAGGTACTTAGGTTATTTCCAAGTTCTAACTATTACAAATTGTGTTGCTATAATCATGGGTGCACATATATTATGGTGGTATGATATTTTTAATTCTTCTGGGAAGATACCCAGAAGGGGAATAGCTGGGTCAAATGGGACTGACTTCCAATCCTACTTTTTTGAGAAATATCCACACTGATTTCTACAGTGGTTGCACCAGCCCACACTCTCACCAACAGTGGAGAAGAGTTCTTTTTCCTCCATAGTTCCTCCAACACTGGTTATTGGTTGATTTTTTGGTAATAGTCATTCTTTTCAGGATGAGATGGAATCTCAGTGTTGTTTTTAATGTCAAATTTTCTTATAAGTTTTACAAATGCAGATGTAAAAATTGCAGTGTTTTAATTAGTACACTTAGGAACTCTTCTGGGACCCCCCCCACATTATCTGTCTTTTATTTTACTCTTTATATACATATTTGAGTGTTTCATATAAGAGAAACCATGTGATATTTAGGCTATGGCTTCAAGGTGAGTCTGTTTTCCTTCAAATGATTCAAGTTCATCCTTCTTTATAGCTGCATAATACTCCATTGTATATAAATGCCATGTTTTCTTTATGCATTCATCTGTTGATGAACATATAGGCTACTACTTCCCAGATTTAGTTATTATGAATTGTGCTACTATGAATCTAGGTAGATACCTATCACTGTAATATGACGTCCTTAACTCTTTCTGGAAGATACCTAGAAGTGGAGTAGCTGGGTAAAATGACATTTCTGGTTTATGTTTTTTGAGGAATCTCCATACTGAATTCCATAGCAGTTGTACTAGTTTACATTTCCACCAACAGTGTAGCAGGATTCTCTTTTCACTGCAGCCTCACCAGCATTTATCATTTGAGTTCTTGATGATAATCATTCCTATAAGATGAAATCTGAGTGAATTTGCATTTTTCTAATGGGCCGAGATATTTCAAATACTTGCTCAGGAATAGTGCAAATGGTAGCAAGGTTTTATATTTATTAAAAGTAGGAAAAGAGACAGGCTTGACAGAGTGGGTTTGGGCCAAGTAAAAGTAGAAAAAAAGTACCCCCCCACAGTGTGAGGGTAGACTGCCACTCAAAAAAGAACACAGTGTCAGGAGGCTCAGTGGCAACTGTCCTTTTCATATATTCCGCTCCTCAGGCTAATGTCAGGGCTGGGCCATGCTGTCCAAAGCTACACATGAAGAACATATAAAGAATTGAAGAGCAACAGAACTCCCAAATTTAAAGACCAAAAATTGGTACCTCAGAAGAATACTTCTCAGATGAAGAAATACAAATGGCAAATAAATATATGAAAATCTGTTCAACATCACTAGTCATTCAAGAGATGCCAATTAAAACAACTCTGAGATTCCATCTCACCCCAGACAGAATGGCTATCATCAAAAAATCAACCAGTAACAAATGCTGGAGTTGCTGTGGGGAAAAAGGAACCCTTCTCCACTGTTGGTGGCAGTGCAGATTGGTACAACCACTGTGGAAATCAGTGTGAAGGTTCCTCAAAAAGCTAGGATTAGAGGTCCCATTTGACCTAGCCATTCCCCTTCTAGGTATTTTCCCAGAAGAATTAAAAACATCATACCACAGTGAAATATGCACACGCTGTTCATAGATGCAGTTTGTAATAGCTACATCTTTGGAACAGCCCAAAAGCCTATCAGCCATTCTTTATGAATGGATAAAGAAAATGTGTTTTTTTATACAATGGAGTACTATTCATCCATAAAGAAGGATAAATTTGAGATATTTATTGCTAAATGGATGCACTTTGAAACTGTATTCAAGTGAAATAAACCAGACAACCGTGTAAATCTCACACTGTCTCTCTGGTGTGAGAAACTGAAAGTATAAATAAGAACCAAATTGCGCAATAGATATTGCAAAATAGGAAGAAATTGTTCAAAAAGAAAGAGGAACTAGGGAGAGAGAAGGAGGAAAGGAAGGGAAAAGAAAAAATGAGAAAAGAAGGATAAGATGGAAACAAAGTTTATGAGTAAGAAGGGGAAGAGGGACTGAAGGGAGAGGAGGGGAATGAGAGAAAGAGAGAATCAAGAGATGTCATGTACAGGTACAAATTCTCTTTGATGAATCTGATTATTATGTAGATCTAAATTGTTTCAATAAACTTAATAATCAAAAAGCAAAGCACAAAACTGCACACGAGAAGGCCATGTGCAGGGTTTTGGGAACTGTTCTGCACATGTGTCCCAGGATTTCATCATGAACAGGTTGTCCCTACTTTCCCAGCCAGCTTTGCCACCCTCTAATCTCGCATCTTACCTGGAGTCCTGACCATGGATTCACCAGCCACAGAAAGTCAGTCCTTCTTCCCAAGTGACTGCCAGGATGCACAGCTCTCAGGTGCAGGGACTTATGTCCCTTCCTGGTCACCAAAAGTGTCACAGGCCATTTCGGTGCAAATGCTCCTCTTCATCTGCTACCCACTGACCAAATCAAAGGAGGCCATATATTTGGGTAAAGTGAAAAAGGATTTATTCAAAGCTACCTCTGAGGAGATGAGGGTGCTATTTGCTTCAAATCTCACCCTTTACAGCTAGACAAGGGCCTTTTAATAGTAGGGGCCGAGGGGAGGGGGCACAAGGAGAGTCAATGCAAACCTCCCACTCGCTTCTTCACTGTTAGCCATCTTCAGTTCACCGTCCCTTTCTTAGGAGAGGGAATTAGGATACATGCTTCCTGACGTCAGCATCTGCATACTCTGTTCCTTCCTCTGGGCTAAGGGGAGGTGGGGAAAGCTGTGTGTGCCCTAGGCCTCAGGAAGCCGCTTGTCTCTAAAGGTTAAGGAAAAACAAACAACTAACTTTAAAAATTGCATTCTGCAGTGCTGGTTTCAAGATTGGAAAGGGAAGGGTCAGACACTTACATGTCTGATTCAGTTACTAGTTAAGGACTATGTGTTTCATAGATCTTATCTGTACCTCAAACATCTCAGGTTACTTCAGGAGCATGTCACAGATTACAAAGAAAATGTTATATATTATTGAATTCGATGCTTTTAGCATCTATGAATTGGCTAGCACAGGCGCATAGTTCCGTTTCTGAGATGAGAAATCTGAACGTGGATAGTACAATGACTGTAGGAAAGGAAAACACTCAGAAAGTCAGTAGAAAAAAGGTAAAGTGGAGCTTTGATTTATTTTTTGCCCCAGAGCCAGTATATTATTGCTAATAAGCGAGTTTTCTTATTTCTCTCTCCTCAGTAGGGTTTTCTGCACAGCGGTGGGATTGGGTGTATTAACAGGGGCTTCCGTAGATCTTATTGTTTCATTTGTCCTTCCAGCAAAGGGGTGAATCATGCCTAGGAGGATCAGCAGAATCGAGTCCAGAAGAGAGGGAGAACACCAAAACTCACGGCTTTCAGCCATCTTCAATTGCAAATGCTACATCACCTTCCTCACTGGCTGTTACAGTTGCCACTGGAAATTCAGACGATGGGAAAAAACTAAACTTGGATCCTGCTGCTGCACTCGGGTGCAGAGAGACGGGAAGGGGCTGGATCACATTCTCAGAAGTGGGAGCGCGGGCTGGGCCCTCACCGTCAGAAAGGGCTCGTTAGGGTTGTCCAGGACTGGGACTGCTCAGGCTCCAGTTCTTCCAGGAAAATACTACGCCAGTTTTAGAGCCAGAGTTAAATTGACTGAAACATGTACTTGTTGTATTCTTTTTCTTTCACTTCTACTATGATTAAGAGTATGCGTTTTTAGGGTGCTGGTGATCGAACTCAGGACCTTATGGATGCCAGCAAAGCACTCTGCCACTGACCTACATGCTGAACCTCTCACTTTTATTCTGTACTTTTCCATTTCCACACTATCTCTTTATGTCATTCATTCATTCACTCACTTTTACATTTACTCATTAAGTGAAACTCAAAGAAACACGAGATATTTTTGGCTAGGAATTAGAGCAATGCATGAATTTTTTTTTTTTTTTGGTCTTTTTGAGAGAGGGTCTCACTATGCAGTTCAGGCTGGCCTTGAACTCACTTTGTTGCCCAGGATGGTCTCAACCTCATAATGATCCTCCTGCCTCAGCCTCCTAAGTGCTGGGATTACAGGTGTGCACCAGAGCATCTGGATAGCAATGCATGAGTCTTTAATTCTCTTTTCTCTGTGAGTTACACATGAAAATTTGCTCATGAGAAGAAACCACAAGTAGGAAACAAGGCACTCCTTTATTACTGGTCAAGCTAGTGCTTGATTTTTCCTAATGAAGTGCTCTAGTAAGGCCAAATGGTGCCATGTGCACTAGCCTCATGGAAGGCCTCTTTCTCAGCCCTGTCCAAGGACCCTCTGATGGCCTCTCTGGTATGAAGTACAACTGGTGAGTACATTGGAGGTCCAAAACTTTTGCACCTTCACTTGATTGTAAACATGGTCCCACTAGGGCCCAGGAATCAACTAATTGGATCTCTAATTTCTTATCCCTGTCATGGAGAGCACAAGGAAAACGGTCAGAAATGGGAGGTGTTATGGCTTGTGTCTGGATGTCTCTTTAAAACCTCCAGTGGTTATAGGTGGGGCCTTTTGGAGGTGGCTGGACCTAGAGGATGTTGCACTGGGATTAAGGGTGTGATACTGAGATCGATGCATGGTGTGATGCTAGGGCTATGGGTGCCCCACCGTGGGTGCGAGTGCTGCCTGCTAGGAAGCCTGGGTAGAATATAAAGGACGGAAAGAGGGCTGCTTGCTGCTTCCTTGCTACTTTGCTGCTTTGCTGCCCACCTGCTTTTTACTTTCCGTGAACTGTTCCTCCCTGCAATGCTTCTTTGTCATGCCCTCTTGCCTTGGAGCCAGCCGGTTATGGATTGAAACCTCTGTGAACTGTGAACCAAAATAAACCTTTCCTCCTTTAACTTTGGGTATTGCACAGTTTGTCTCAGCAATGAGGAAAGTAACACAGACAGGAGGCTTCCCTGGAGTAGACAGCTATGTTCTTCTTTCCCCTGTATCTTTTACGTGCAGGTATTTGGTTTCTACACTAGTCACAGAGGATAACAGGAGTGGGTTGGCCATGGTTCTTGCTCCCATGGAATTCACATTCTACTGGGAGGATCAAGTACACACACAACCTCAACACAGTGAGAGAAGGGCTTTAACTGTATGTACATGAACACGGGGGCATGTCAAGGAAGGGGCCAAAGATAACTTTATTTAAAAGATGAAAGTGATGAATATTAGGTAGGTAGGTAACAGTAGATGGTAGAAGAAATGGTATTGGAGGGTAAGTCGAAGTGCATGGTGAGTTTGGAGAGTGGTAGGTTTACTTTAGGGGAAGCGGAAATGCACAGGGAAGTGATAGGAAGTGAAGCTAGAGATGGAGGTGAGTCCAATGCTACATGCTTTTTAAGAACCGACTTCTGCCATACAGAAAATAAAGAATAAAGGGGTGGGGACGTGACCCGGTGTGTAGAGCATGAACTTAGCATGCGTGAGGCCCTGGCTTTGACGTCCAGCACCAGAGGGAGCAATGTACCTAAAATTTTAACCTAGTAATGTGGTCTGAGGTATGTTTTGCAATGATTATCTGATTGCGTGGAGGGTGTGTTAGAACATACAAAACTAGTGCAGGGCGCCTCTGCCTCTCTCCCTCCGAAGGTAAAACCACGGCAGTACTCCACGTAAGAGGTGTTGGTGGCCTGGATTGGAGGAGTGACCATAAGTATGGAAAGAAGTAAAGAGAGTCAACAGATCTTTATTACTTAGGGGTGAGGTAGAAAGTCACACGAGCACTATAAGAGACAAAGGGAAAAGTAAAGGGAGGCTCCATAGGAAAAATAACATTTAAAGTAGTGTGGTATAGTGGGAAATCCAGGCACCGTGGCCTGGGGGTATGTATGGATCCTGATTATGACTTTGTGCTTGGGCTGGCTATGTGTTATCTCTGAGCCTCTCTCTCTAGTGAGGGAACTGAACTACTGTAGTGGATTGTGGTCAGCTTATAACCCCCAGCTGAACTGAGTAAGGGTGGTGCTGGATGTGGGAGGCCCAACTGGGGACTGTTGCCAGCAGCATAAGAGGCAGAACTGGAGAGGAGAAGTCATGGCTGTTGGGAGTGCAGACACGCTGTTGGAGTTGGTGGAAGCTGTTGGTTGTTTTGGAGGAGCTCGTCACACTGGCTTTCCTGATGAACTTGGCTGTTTTCATACTTCGTGGAGCTTGGGACCTTGTTGGCACTGAGAATGGCTTTGGTTCACTTTGGCAGAGCTCTGGTCCTCACTTTGAGCATCGCTTCCTGACTCCAGAGGGGAAGATGATGGGCTGCTGGTCTCCAGGAGAAGCTTGCTGTGTTGGTTTCCCTGATGGGAACTCGGCCATCTTGATCATTGGAGGAGCTCAGGACCTCACTGTTGCTGAGGATGGCTGTGGTACCTTTTTGGGGAGCTCTAGTTCTTCTGAGCGTCACTTCCTGGTTCCAGTGCAGATCCCTCAGCCTGCTAGCACAGATCCTTCATCCTGCTGGCACAGACTTTCTAGATTCCACCACTGACCTTTGGGCCTTCACAGTGCAGATCCCTGAAACAGGCCTGCATGAGATGTTGTGGGCTCTGGGAGTCCAGTTGGATTCGTGGAAGGCATTGTTATGAGCTCTAGGTATTCAGCTGGACTCATGCAGGACATTGTCGCAGAATCCAGGCTCCCAGCTGGATTCTTGGTCTATGTTGTGCGGACAGATTTCCTGCATTCTTTTGTATATTGTTCTTTGGGTGACTATTAGAAATAATCATATAAAATATATGCACTGTATTGTATTGTTTTACCTCACACAAATACCCCCAAACCAACAAAACTACATAATTCTTAAGTTCCCTCAATAATTTTCAAGTCTCCTTTATGGTCAGAGGGAGGAGTATAGAGTATAGCACAAGCACTAAGATACCGTGCCTAAGGAAAGACTACACAGATTCAATCTATTGCTCATCACTAATGGCCTCCAAATTAGAAACCCAGCACCATGAGGGCTTGGGCAAGTTACCTAACACCTTCAGAGTCCTCATTAAAATAACTGAGATCATAACAGTGGGATCAACCAGTGTTGTTAAGATAGAGAAGAGGTAATTTGTGGGAAAAACTTCTCATTGTATTTGACACACATGCAGTACTCAGTAAATGTTACCACTGTACTGTTCTTGGAGTCACTGACGTGTGAAAGTGATCTGTAGAAGCGACGGTACGGGGGATTCTTGCTGAAAAAAACAAGAACGGGAAAGGCCCAGCAATAGAGAAACACAAGGTATGATTAGGAAGAACTGGATTTCCAGTGTTGACTTGAGGGACAAATAAGGGCATGAATAATAAGATGTGCATTTGGAAAGGAATGTTCTGGTCAAATTATGAAGCATCTTTATGCCAAAATAAACTATTTGAACTTTATCCTATAAACAGTGGGGAGCCTTGGAGTATTTTCCAGTCAGAGTGGTGACAATGACAGTAAGAAAATGGAAATAGATTTATTCCACAAAAAATGTATTAAACACTTACTATATACTGTTATAACTGAGACAGCACAGGGCCCTGGATAATAATAAGTGAAAAATGCTTTCAGATAGCAATGTGGGCTTTTAAGATAATAAAGTAGGAGAATGTGTTAGAAACTTGGGTAGCAAGAGATGACCTCTTTGAAAATGTGTCCTTTGATTTATGTCCTAAATGAAGAGATAGAGCCAGCCTTATGTACATCAAGGGGAAAAAGTATTATCGGCAGAGGATCTAGTAAATACAAAGCTCCTGAGGTGGGACCAAAGTTGGTTGTGTTTTAGAAACAGAAAGGTGGCCAGGGTGGCTGGAGTCCAGAGATACGGTCAGAGTATAAAACAGGGTGAGGTGGGAGGTGGGAAAGGGCTGGTGGTGCAGGAGTGCGGGCCAGGGAGGCAGTGTGAGGGACATTCTAACACAGCGGGAAGCTCAGGGAGGGCTTTGAGCAGGGGAGTGACATTATCTGGTGCATGTTATTAAAATTCCACCCAAGCATCCCATAGAGACTATGTATAAGATGTGGGTTATCTGTGCTCTTCACCCTCCTAGGCTCAGACGGTGATAGTTTGCTGCCTGGATCTGCACAGCATCCCTTTCAGCTTTTGGGAATGCCCGTTCTACATTTTTCATTGTATTTATGTTTTATTCTTATGCCTTATAATAACCTCAGAGTTTACACTTGATCTTAGCCAAAAGGCCGAGAAGCGATAACCTCAGAGTTTAGATGGGGCAGGGATTATTCCTTATGTTTTCAATATATTGAAATGGTTTCCAAAGAGGCAGAATTTCTTATTCCTGTGATCAGACTGGTTTAAGATTACAAATCAGATATGCTCTTCTAATGAGAAATAAATTAGGTAAAAGCAGCTTGTGAAGTCCCTAATGTTTTATTGTTATTAACTAGCTACTCCCAAAATGTTCTTCCCCAAACTCTGATTCCTCCTTGTTCTCTCAAGTGGGCACACAGTGGCCAGATGCAATGATAAGTGATGCATGAATGAATTGTCTAAGAAATGGATTGTGAAGAAACATTTGATAGAGGGAAAGGTGGAAGAATCTAACAGATGTTTGTCGAGTGCCAACTACATCCAAGAAATGGTGGTGACGCCTTCCGAGCCCCGCTACTCAGGAGACAGGCAGGAGGATGACATGTTTGCTGTCACCGTGGGTAATTCAGTGAGATCCTTTCTCAAAATAACACTATAACACATGTATAACACAATTGTCAGTTTCGCACCATCTTTGGATGCTTTGTATGGTTTTTGTGTTGTTTTGTTTTTGTCTTTGTCTTTGTTTTTATAATTTTGTTTTTGTTCTTTTCTCTTTAAAATGAAATTTAAAAAGTAACACTGTAACAAAAGGCTGAGGACGTGTGTGGTTCAGCAGCAGTGTGCCCTGGGGTTAAGCCCCAATACTGCAAAAAAAAAAAAAAAAAAAAAAGAAGAAGAAGAAGAAGAAAGAAAAAGCAAAAAAACAAAAGCAGGGCTAGATATCGGCCATAGTGGGATGTTAGAAAAGTTTCTTTTCCTTTCCTTGTTGAAGAAACAGCATGGCATCAGCTACAAACATAAACACATAATTACAGGTCAGTGTAATAAATGTTGTAAAGGTTAAAAGTAGGCGCTGCACGACTCAGCAGGGGTAAAAACAAGACACTGATTATTCCGCTTACAGCTCTGCAAGTATACTGGCCTTTGGAAATGTATACAGAAATTACCGAGGTGATACTGATAAAGGGACAAAGTTAGACAAATTCTAATTCTAAATTAGACAAATTCTTCCTTTTCCCAGAAAGAACAATTCTTTTGTACATTACTGCTGATTGCATTTATCTTGTCTGTGCTCATGCTCTTCACATGGATAGAAACCTCCAACGAGTACTTTGGCTTTAACTGGTGAGTGTTGCTTTTTGTACTTTACTGTGTAAGGGCTCTTTGGTCTGACGACCACCTGGATTTGCCTGACGTTGAATCGATCTGATGGCACAGTTGGGAGGGTGGCCAAAACTGAACTTTCCACAGCTGTGGGCGAGGGGCCGGACTTTGGGGAGGAGAAGGATGCTCAGTACTGTAATCTTCCCTTCTGAACGTGGCTCGGTGGGAAGCTTCCCCTCTGGTCTAGGGTTCCCCGTCCTCCTCAGACAATGCTTTCCTGTCATCCTCTTCCTCAGTCTCTGTCTGGGCTGGTGATGGCACACTACTTGGTCATCCTGATCTTTGTCCCTGAGCCTTATCTTCTCTGCTTCTCCTACAGCCTCTTTCTCCTTCTGTCCTCAGTGTCCGCTGTGAACTCCAATCACAGGAGCAGCTGTCACCCTTTCGCAGCCAAACTCCCACTCCTGGCCTCTCAGACTTTCAGTGTTTCTGGCCTGGTGTTTTCTCATTTTGTTACAAACCTTATCTATGATTTGGGGGGAAGCCATGTTTGGATTTGAAGCTTTTTTTTCAATAGAATATAGTTTGTTTTCTTTTATAGAAGCATGGGTTGTTATTTTAGATGTAAAAAGTGCAGAAATTAGAAAATACTTGGTCAGCCACATTCTTGAATGACAATCACTTGGTATGTACTTTACAGCCTTCTATCCTTATTTTTATATTATTACATTTGTGCTGTTTATATAATTTTGCTTTCAGTTTCACTTAACATAACCATAAACATTTAAAAACATCACTAAAACTCCTAATGAATATTATTTAAAGTGGGTCCAGAATTTTTCATGACATGAAGATACTATAACACACTTAGTTTTTTTATTTCAAGCATTATGAGTGTTTCTAGTATTCTTATTTTGATAAAATAATAGCACAGAGAAATCTTTTTTTATTTTAAAGGTAAAAGAACTAAAACATATTAACAAACACACAGACATAAAGAAAACAACATATAAACTATAAAAACAATACAGAATTTCAGACAAGGTGAGAAGAAATTAACAATGATTGTTGTATTACATATTGTTATCTTCAAATTGGTTACTCAGATAAACAAATATATGCATATAAGATTGATCAAACAATTAAACATCAATTGTTCTTTTTGATAAAGCAATAGAAACTAGTAGTACAATTATGTTAGCTATCTTGTGTATACACACATACATATTTTCCCTTCTTTCTTTTCTCTTTTCCCTGTACAGAGAAATCTTACATCTTCACTAATGTCCTAAGAATAAGTCCCACAAGTAGCATTGTTGAGTCAAGAAAAATAAGCACTGCTAAAATTCATTATGCCTTTTTAAAATATAAGTAAGGTTTATTAAATGCAAAAGAAGTGATGGTACACTCTACAGCACAGGCATTACCTATGAGAACAGCTCATACCCAAACAGTGGCAAGCACTGTATGTCTTTAAGTCCAGTGTTGTGGGAGGAGTGATAGCTGGAAATTGACAGGAGTTATGTCCAATGGGACCCAACTTAACCCACGATCCTGGTGATTTTTTCATCGCTGAGACACGATACCTGACACATACAACTTACAGTAAAAGAAAAAAAGGTTTACTTTCCCTTGCAGTTTGTGGAGGGTTTAGTCCATAGTTGGCTTCAAAGCACAGTAGCATGGCAGAAGAGTATAACAGAGGAGAAACTGTTCATGGCATGGCAATGGGAGGCACAGGGAAAGATTGGCGGAGGAAAGAGAGAAATATACCCTTCCAGACCCACCTTCTCTAACCAAGTCTCATTTCCCAACAAAACATGTAACTATCAACTCATCAATGGACTTTTCTGCTCATGTGTATCACAAACCCATGATCCATCCACCTCCTGAAATCCCCACCTCTGAGCCCAGGAGGCATTGTAGGGCACATGTTGATATGAACCATGACACTCTTCCATTAGGAGCGGGAGTTTTTTTTTTTTACTATAAATTTATACAGCAAGTATCAAGGCATCCCAAGACACCTAGGGGTGAAAACCACAGGCAAATAAGGTTGTATACAGATCAGGGTCATGTAAGTTCAAGTTTCTGTATTCCTGGGGATCTTGAAGGGACAGGTGACCTTTACCTATTGATTTTCTGATATTTTGACATAGTTGTCCTCACCTTTTCTGGTTGTTTACATGCTTTTGTTCTATCTCTTTCCTGAATTTTCCCAAAGCACATAGTTACCATAATTCATTCTTGTCATTGTTGTTTTTGCTGTTGAGGAAGGCCAGTGGTCTCAATTTCCTAGAACTGCTTTCTGCTGAATATGGATAGAGTGTGTTGCTAAATAAAAATTTTGGAATCTCACCCTAACTGATCTAAAGGAGAACTGAAAACTGCAGTCAGTTAGGAGCTGGTATCACTGCAAGGTCAGAAGCCTAAGATGGAAGGAACATTGCTTGATGTCTAGGAATCTGCCCATTTCCTCTGAGAATTTTATTTTATGAGAGTAAAGATTTTTGAAGTAGGTATTGAAGATCTCATGAATTTCTACAGGTGCTATAGTGATTTCCTCCCTTTCATTCCTGGTTGCATGAATTTCAGTTTTTTCTTTCCTTTTTTGGATAAGTTTGGCTAGGGGTTTATCAATTTTACTTATTCTTTCAAAGAACCAACTCTTCAATTCATTAATCCTTTGTATTGTTTTCCTAGGCTCCATTGCATTAATTTCTGCTCTGATCTTTATTATTTCCTGCCTCCTTTGTGCTTTGGGCTCTAATGCTTCTCTTTTTCTAGAAGCTTGAGGTGCAGCACAAGATTATTTGTCCTCTTTCTATTTTCCTGATGTGGGAATTTACTGCTATAAATTTCCCTCTGAGGACTGCTTTTATTGCATCCACAGGTGCCTGCAAGTTGTGTCTGCATTTTTATTTGATTGTAGATATAGTTTCATTTCTACTTTAATTTCATATGAGACCCATTGGTTGCTCAGGAGGGTGTTATTTAATTTCCACGTGTTTATAAAGCTTTTGCAGTTTCTTTTCTCATTATTTTCTAATTTCATTACACTATGATTTGATAGTATGCATGGTATAATTTCAGTTCCTTTGCATTTACTTACGCATATTCTGTGGGCCAATATATAATCTATTTTAGATAATGTCCCATGTACAGCTGAAAAGAATGTGTATTCTGATGTTGGGGGAACACTCTGTAGCGGTCTACTAAGTCCATTTGTTCACAATTTTGATTTAGTTCCATTGTTTCTTTGGTAATTTTTTTGACTAGTTGATATATCTCTTTGTGACAATGGGATGTAAAAGTCCCCTGTTATAATTGTGTTACTGATTATTTGATTTTTCATGTCTGTTAAAATTTGTCTATATAGTTGAGTGCTCCTGTATTTGATGTACAGATATTTATGATTGTTATCTCTTCCTCTTGAAGTTTCTACTAACCAGTATGTAGTAACCATCTTTATCCCTTTTGGTTGTTCTTGGATTGAGGTTCACATTATCTGCCAACAGAATAGCTACACTCATTTTTTTCTGAGCTCCTGTTGCATGGAGTATTGTTTTCCATTCTTTGATTTTCATTCTATGGATTTCCTTTTGAGTTAAATGTGTTTCTTGTATACAGCATATTGTTGGATTTTCTTTCTTGATCCACATTCCCAGTCTGCTTCTTTTGATTGTTGAATTGTGACCATTTACATTTATGGTTATAATTGATATGTATTGGCTTATCTTTGTCATGTTATTTTCCTGCTGTTGGTTCCTCCTTTTTCCCTCTCTTTAATTGCTTGCTTCTGCTTGGTAGTTTCATTCTATTGCTGTTCTTGAAATTGTGGTTATTTTTTATCTCTTCATAGAATATCTTTTAGTTCTGTTTGTAGGGATGATTTGATGCTCCTGAAGTTATTTAGTTGTTCTTTATCATGAGTATGTTTTACTTCTCCATTAATTTTGAAGGATAGTTTTACAGGGTATATTGATCTGGGTTGGAAGTTGTTTTCTTTCAGTACCTGAAATACTTACCTGCAAGCTCTTCTTGATGTGATGGTGTATGTTAATCTTCTGTGATTCTAATGGGTTTTCCTTTATAGGTGATCTGTTTCTTTTCTCTAATAGCTTTTAATATTCTGTTCTTTTGCTCAATTTCTGGGCTTTTTGTCACTACATGTCTAAGTGTAGATTTATTTTGGTTATGGCTAATTGGAGTTATGTATACCTCACTTATTTTATGTCTGATTCTTTTTCTATTTTTGTGAAATTTTCTGCTATTACTTTGCAAATAGTCTTTTTATGGCACTTGTGTTAACTCCTACTACTTCGTTGACACCTATTAATCTTATATATATATATATATATATATATATTTTTTTTTTTTTTTTTTTTTTTTTTTTTTTTTTTTTTTTTTTTTTTTTTTTTTTTTTTTTTTTTTTTTTTTTTTTTTTTTTTTTTTTTTTTTTTTTT
>PVLD010000601.1:21635-173321 GCA_004027595.1 Dinomys branickii | reverse complement strand
TGAAAGTCTATCTTCAACTTCATTCAAGTGGTTTTGCCATTTTCAGTGGAATTTTTAATGTTCTGGATATCTGTTTGAATATTTTTCATGCATTCTTATTTTTTCCTATATTGTTTATTCAAGGTTTCCACGATTTTTCTGTGTTCCTTTATTTTCTCATCTATGTCTTCTTTAGATGTGCTGAGCAATTCTTTTATTATTGGTGTCATTTTTTTACCTGAGATACTACTTCTTATCTGATGTCTTCTATGGTCTGACGGAATTGTTTATTTACTTCAGTTGCTATCATTTCAGAAATTCTAGGTGTATTACTTTCAACCTCTTCGTGTCAATATCTCCTGGACTTGTGCTGGGTGAGGTTGAGGTCTGAGATTGCATTTTGTTCCTCAGTTTAGTCATTTTCGAAGATCCAGAGGTTCCCTGGAGCTCATCCTCACTCCCAGGACGTTGCAGGAGTGGCAGGACCAGGACCAAAAATGTCCTCCATGCTCAGCATGGCTCCTGGCAATGATGTGTGGGAGCAGGGTGTTGTTGCCGATGCTCCTGAAGCTTTCTGGTATTCAGTTGGCTCCCATACCAGTGGAGGAGAGGGGGTGCACAGCCACCAAAGCTTCCAAAGCTTTCCAGGGCTTGGCTTGGCTTCTGTGTGGGGTTCCTAAAACTGTCCAGGGTTCAGCCCTGCTTCTGCAAGGGTGCAGGTGTGGGCAGGTCATGGTTACCTAGGTTCCTTATACTGTCTGGGATTCAGCCCAGTTTCCACAGGGTGTGTGCATGAGCGGGTTGTGGTCACCAAAGCTCCCAAAGCTGTCCAGGAGCCAGCCTGGCTCCCATGCTGGTGGGGGAAGGGTGAGGGCACAGTCACCCAGGTTGCTAAAGCTGTCCGGGTGTCAGTTCAACTCCCACGAGGGTTCTAGGGGAGTGGGGCATTGACCACCAAAGTCCCTGAATCTGGAGGGAGCTGTCTGGAGCTCTGCCTGGCTCACACACTGATGGAGAAGGGGTGGGGGCAGCTCACTGAGGTTCCTGAAGTTGTCCAAGGTTCAGCCCTACTTTTGCATGGTTGTGGGAGGGCAGATCATGGTCAAGGCTCCAGACACTGCCTGGGACCCAGCCTGGTTCCCACTTCTTTGGGGGGGGGCGAAGGTGCAGTCACCCAGGCTGCTGGAGCTGTCAGAGTTCCTGAAGTTCTCTTGGTGATTCAGGCTTAAAGTTCCTCTTCTTTCTTCTTCCTCCAAAATGGTATCCCTTTAATCATGTCCTTATAGTCTGATCATGCCTCATACATGTGTAAGAGTATGTAAAGGCAACTAAAGCCAAAATACCATGAAAAAGATTTCATAGTGAAGTCTGGGCACGCATCACAAATACAGACACAGACATCCTTTGGCCCTAACTCTTTCATGCCAGGGTAAGGATGCACACTCCCATTATGTCTTTTGCCAAAGTATTTTCATGAAGGTTATAGTTTCCACTTACAACAGAGTTATATGAATGTCTTTATTTTTATCTGCCAATGACAGCACTAAATATTCTAATTTATACTGCCTTTCATTTTCTTATGGAATTATTTTTGTTTTGTTTTAATTTGAATCAGTGAGTTTCAAACTAGATTTTAAAAACATATTCTCTTTTAATTTTTTCTTCCTCTGTAATTTATCCTTTGGGATTCTTCAGTAATTTTTCTCATCAGTTCATATGTGATTTCTATTTATGGACTACTTAAGTCGTTCCCCAACATTTGTATCCAATTTCCTGTATATTTACACATTTAAAAATATTTAGCACTAAGATGTGTAGATGACAAAGTTTGTGCAAAATCTAAACAAAAATAATATAATGGTGGTGAGGAAACCTCTGGTCATCAACCTATATTAGGCACTTTGGTCCTTGTTATTTCTGTTACACAATCCTCTAGTCCTTAAAAGTCCTTAGAGATGTTTTTTTGGATTGCTGTTCCAGATATCCTACAAGCATGGTTGAGGAAAACTTCTCCATTGCTCCCTAAACTGAGATGCTTACTGGGCAACTACTATCCTTTCCTTGTAGTCATCCTCACTTGTGATCATCTACCTCCAGGATGTAATGAACAAGTTGAGCAGAAGTCTGAGTACGAATGATTTTATTTACTCTTTCAGGTTCTTACCCTAGGGAAACAATATGATGTTTACACATATGTGTCTGATTTATTTCACTTATGAGTATGGTCTCTAGCTGCATCCAGTTGATATTTTTTGTGCAGATTGAGAGATAGGGATCTAGTTTCAATCTTCTACAAGTAGATATCCAATTTTCCCAGCACCATTTGTTAAAGAGAGTGTCTTTTCTTTGACATATATTTCTCCAGCATGAGATGGTTGTTGTTGCAAAGGTTTGCCTTGGTGTTCTCTATTCTGTTCCAGTTGGTCTATGTGTTTATTTTTGTCCCCTTTCCATGCTATTTTTATTACTATGGCTTTGTAGTATAATATTTTTGTTTTGTTTTTTATTTTGTTTGCTATTTTTGAGACAGGGCCTCGCTGTGCAGTTCAGGCTGGCCTTGAGCTCATTTTGTAGCCCAGGCTGGCCTTGAACTTGCAATGATCTTCCTGCCTCAGCCTCCTGAGTGCTAGGATTACAGGTGTGTGCCACCATGCCTGGCTGTAGTATAATTTGAAATTAGCTATTGTGATTCCTCCAGCCTTGGTCTTTTTGCTTAGGAATGCTTTGGCTGTTCTGGGTCTTTTGTATTTTGAATTCAGGAATTTTTTGTCTAGTTTTGCAAAGATGCCAACATGATGGAGGTTGTATTGAATACATAATATGACCATTTTGACAATATTAATTCTGCTACCCCATGACTCTGGAGATCTTTCAGTCTTCTGGTGTCTTCTTTTCAATGTCTTTCTTTAGTGTTTTGAAGTTTCATTATAGTGGTCTTTTACCTCCTTCGTTAGATGATCCCTACATATTTTTTTCCGAAGTTATTGTCAGTGGAATTATTTTCCTGATTTCTTTCTTATCTAGTCCATTATTGATATATAGTAAAGCCAATGTTTTTCTTCATTTCGAACCTATGGTATGCATGCTGCAGCTGGCTGCTTATCATCTTTGAAAATTCTAAAAGGTTCACCATCGCTGACCTAAACATTTACTTTTTTTTACTGCTTTTTATTTCATGTACATCTCTGATCTTTTTTGGAATTAAATGCACCCTCAGGAATGTCCTTTGATAAGAATCTGTCAGTGGCATTTTGTCTATTTCTATTTTTGTGGTTGTGACTTAATTTCATCTTTATACTTGAATGATATCTTAGATGGCATAGAATTCTAATTTGGTAGTTTTTCTTTTAGCACTCTGAATTTTTTTGTTCTAATACTTCTTGGATTTTTTTTCTCTTGAAAAGTTTGCTGTCGGTCTCGTTTTTGTTGCCCCACACTCTTATAAACACTTCATATACTCCAAAACACTTTCTCCACTCTTAAACCTGCGTAATTGTGACTACATGTAATATTCTACATGAGTACTTGATGTGAAGTGGTCAAGGAGAGATGCTGAACGTATGGGCACAGTGCAGGAGAGTAAACAGACCAGTGCTATGGTCACTGAGCCAGTCAGCACTCAGAATAGAGAACTCAGTGCTGTGGTTGGTCACCTTTCATTCCATCAGCCAACGGTGTGCCATTTACAATCTCACACTGGCAAACTTGTGCAAGCGGTAGTGGTGTACTGCATTTCCATTGTGTACAGTATGGTATTCATCTGCTGATGAAATACCTACTGGATTTTATTTTGATTGAGTATTCTTTTAATACGCTTGAAGTAACATTTTATATTGTTTTAAAGTGTTTAGGTAAAAATAATTAAAATCATAAATATTATATAAATATCTATATACTCCATGATACAGAATTAGCAATTTTTTTTAAAAACCTGTGATGCAGTGAAGCCACAATAAGTGAACCATGATATAGTGAGGGATGACCGTATTCTAAACAGGTCATGATTTTTTAACACAAGCTCTTAATAATTAAAAAAAAAAAACCCTACCACTTATAGAGAGCACACTGACGGACCCCACTGCCTACAGGACAAAGTTAAAACTCAAGAAAGCTCTCACAGATGTGCTCACAAAATGCTTTTCTTACGTTCTTCCATTTCTAGTCTGGTCTCTTCCCCATATTTGATGCAGATATTACTACTGATTTCTGCTGTATTTTAAGAATTGAAACAATTTTGTTTCAGGGTTGTTTTTATGCTAACAGGATCCTGGTTCTTCTGGTCCATTCTAATGCTGAGTTTATTTATGATACTGACTGCCTACACGTTATTGCTACTGGTGAGTAGTGCTTCCTATTTCTCTTTCCTGAATCACCCATGAGGTACTTCTACCTGTGGGATAGTATCTAACTGGCTTTGGGAGCACCCAGAATTTATGATCACTGTAGTCTTAGTAGAATTGGGGTTTATGTCAGTTATTTGCATTTTATCCACAAGGTATGGGAAGCAGGAGAAAAGGTTTGTGTTACTAGGGGACATGTCTGATTGGCTTGTTCTTTTGAAAGGGTGGTAGAACACCCCTTCTCTATTTCCCTGTTTTATAATATGTCCAATGGTTCCCTCCGTGTTGACATTTTAAATATCCACAGCTTCACATCAGCAGTCATTCTGGGTCTTACAAATAAAAACTATCCTAATGTATACATGTTAGTCGACTAGCTCAGGTGTAAGGTGTATCTTAGCAGAAGTCTTTTGGTAAGAGTGTGACCCTGCTTCTAATGCCTGACATGGTAAGTAGTATAGCATGAGAAATTTATACCACGCAAAAGTCTGTGGAAAGAGAGAGCTTACTGGGAGAGTAACTTTAATAATTTGATAGTTTTTCTGTGCCCATTTATACACAGAGCAGATTTCTTTCTGATTCCACCACTCTGTGTCCCAACTGATTTCCTATCTGATACAAAACAACTCATCTCTGCATCTATTGCTATTTGCATTAATTTTTTCCTTTAAACAAAATTTTTATTACATAAATGCACTGTGACAAATACTGAGTATATGGAAATCAGTAAAACACAGTTTTACTGTGGTTTCTGTTTTCATACAGAATACTCTCTAGCAATACATATGAGACAAAAAGTTACAACTGCTCATTCACTGAATCTGATAGACAAGGAAGCCATAGGCAAAAATAACTAACACAGATGGAATACTGTACTTGTCACTAGGGAGGTCTGAGTGAAGTTTTGCAGGATTCTGAGATGAAAGAGGGTTAACTAAGATTTCTTACAAGAGTAGGATTTTGAAGGGATGATGGTTTTGAGTGTGTGAACAGGGAAGAATACTTCTGGGCCGCTGGTGAACATCATAAGAAAGTAGCAGTGAGACAGAAACAAGCGAGATGTCTCACTGGGAGGGACAGGTCAGCGCACTTAGCGTGTAGGGTGTAATGAAGAATAATGGGGAAATGTCTCTTGTCACAAACTTTGCAAGGCCTGGGAAGTAAGGCTGAGACACTTGGCATAGATCAGGCTGCTATTTAAGGAAGTCACTCTGGAAGCGGTGGTTTGGAGAGTGTCTAGAGGCAGAAAGACCAGTCAGGAGCTCCTGTTTTCAGTCAGAAAAATGCAGAAGTATGTGCTCTAGGCCAAACTGTGGGCTGAATCTTACCGCTTTCACATACAGTTAACATAAAATGGTTTTGTGGGCTGGGGATATAGCTCAGTGGAATAAGCGCTTGCCTAGCAAGCGAAGGGTCCTGAGTTCGATCCCCAGTACTGCAAAATGAATAAATAAATAAATAAAAATAAAATAAAATGGTTTTGTTAGCTTGTGAGTGTGAGCTGTAGCGTCTGATGAAACAGTTGTAGTTGAACAGACTTTCTACTCCGCCATACCTCTTTCTGAACAAATGCGAGCAGACAGCCGTGGAAGAGCGGGGAGAACTCAGCTCTTCTCCAGCTCCATCTTGTTATACTGCAATCTTGGTCAAGTTGTGGAACTCTTCTGTCACTTTCCTCCTTTCTCAAATGAAAAAGATCATAATGTTTCATAAAACAGTACTTAACATGGCTGAGTAAATTCCGTGTACGTGGAATTATTTTGTCAAAAAGGTGAGCCCCTTCTGCACTCAGCTTGCCGTAAATATCACAGCATCAGAAGACTCCAGTTCTTGGTTTCCATCTTCATGCTCACTTGATGACTGGCGCCAGTGTGGTAATTATTATTAACTACTGGAGGAAATATTAATGAATTCTGGCGGTGCTGATAAACTTTACAACTAGGAGGCGTTATTTAAGCTGGCTTGGTTCCATGGGCTAGAAGTATAGGTATAGGAGGAAGTAAAAAGGGTACCTGGCTGTGAAAGGCATTTTGAGTTATGGAACAGTGCTTTGGACAGCAACTTGGTGATTTCAAAATAATCCCCTCTTTCTTGTTTGCCTTTACAGATAATTGGAGTTTTGTTGCTCAGGGAAAGGATGGAGCTATACCTGCACACGTGTCATAAGGTAAGATATCTGAATCCTCTTAGGAGACCTTAGACCAGCACCGACTGTGCATCTAGGCACTCAGGTTACCTGTGTCATCCTCCTTCTCTCATCGTTCCCCTAGAGGGAAGACATCTGCTTACCCATTTTAAGCTGAAATAGATACATCTCTAACAGTTGTAACTATTTACTGAAGTTGTCGAACCTAAGGAGAACCCATACTTTATTCCTTTTCACTACTTGATATTAAACTCAGCCTCTAGCCCTGTTTTTCCAATTCGTTGAAGTCTCAGACAAGTTTCTTACCTAATTAGTCCTTTTTAATCTCAAGAAATTCTTATTTCAGCCATTAAAATGTGTTTAGTGTCTGGGCTGGGGATATAGCTCAGGGGCACAAATGCCTCTCTGGCAAGGGCAAGGTCCTAAGTTCGATTCCCGGTACTAAGAAAAAAATGTTTTCCCTTCCCTGTTTGGGCCTGATCCATGCCTACAGTGGTGGAAAGGGCATGATGACTCTTTCAGGTCTCCCACCTCCAAGTGGGGTCTAGGATTAGAGCAGATGGGAGAAAAGGACAGTCACGCAAAGCCCAAGATGAGCGTTGGGTGGATGCATAGTTGACTCTTTCTTCTGTGGTGTTTTCTATGTGTTTTCAGAGACTTTCTGTTGAGATACTTGACTGCCACTTTCTTCGTAGGATCCATTCTTATTTTTTATAACCCCCCAAAGTTTCTACTTAGAGAGCTACTTTTCGATGCTTTCATGGTTTGAATTCCTTTAAAATGACACCAGCATGGTTTCTTTCATAGGGTCCCTATCTGGTACTCACAGAACAAGAAGCTTTTCTCTGTCCTCTGTGGGCCCATAACATATTTCCAACACAGCCTTTCTTATTTTGTTCTACGGTGTGTTTGATCAGCTCTAGGAAGAGCCCCTTACTTTGTATGTGCGGTGAGGGTTGGGTTCTGGGGATTGAACAGTGTTGTCACACTGAGCTATAGCCACAGCCTTTTAAAAATTTATTTTGAGACAGACTTTGCTAGGCTGGGCTCAAACCTGTGGTCCTCCTACCTCAGCTTCCCAGAGTGCTGGGACTACAGATGTACACCACCATGCCTGGCTGCTTCTCGCTTTGTTATAGCCTTTTCCAGGCATGGTTATAGTACCATACTTGTGTTTCTCCAATCCAGAAACATGTCAAATTCTCCAAGTAAATTTCTTGTTACAAAATGATAACTACAGGTTAAAAATATAAATTTAAGAGTTATTTAGAACAGATGGAAATTGAAGCCATGAGATCTTCTAGGAGAAGAATATAGGTTGAAAAGTAAACAAATAGGCCTTATTGATAACACCGTTTATTTTGTAGTGGAGGGCACCATGATCAGTTAATCACTAGTGAGAATTCCTGTGTATTGCACCATTCTGATTATCATCCCCATCTTGTGGCTATTATAGAAACTCTGCACACGTTACCTGAGCCAGCTGAGTACTGTTTGGCCTGAGTCACAGTAGGCTTTCATCACCTCCTTTGAAACCAGGAAGCCCAATTAAACTGCAGCATCTCTTCTTCATTCAAACGTAAAGGACAGTGTTATAGTCAGGGAAACAATTCAAGACACATAATTTACAGGATTATTTTATAATAGTCCCCGAAAGTGTCATATACAAAGAGAGTGCAGGAAATCTGTCCACACACTAAGACCAAAAGAATCCAGCTGGGGGCCTGGATTTCACAGCAATGTCCTGTGTGAGTTCATCTAAAGACCTAGAACCCGTCACACTGCCCCCTACAAGTACAACTGGAGGTCAAGGGCCTCTGACAATGTCCCATACAAGTTGGATTCATGGATCTGTGCTGGGAAGGCCCAAAGGTCAGCAGTGGAAGCGAGAAAGTCTGTGCCAGCGGGATGAAGGATCTGTGCCAGCAGGCTGAGGAAACTGCACTGGAGCCAGGAAGCAATGCTCAAAGTAAGAACCAGAGCTCCCCCAAAAGTACCACAGCCATCCTCAGCAACAGTGAGGTCCAGAGCTCCTCTAATGCTGAGGAAAGCCAAGTTCCCATCAGGAAAGCCAAAGCAACGAGCTTCTCCAGGAGACTGAGCAGTGCACCATTTCCGCTCTGGAGCCAGGAAGTGAAGCTCAAAGTGAGGACCAGAGCTCCCCCAAAGTGAAGTGAAGCGGTTCTCAGTGACGTCTAGATTCCAAGCTCCTTGGACAATAACAGCCTCATTGATCAGGAAAGCCAGGATGACAAGGTCCTCGGGAGAATCAATAGCTCCCTAACAGCACCTCTTCTTCTTCTTCTTCTTCTTCTTCAATTCTGCCTCTTAAGCTGCCGGCAAAAATCCTCAGGGGGGCCTCCCACAGCCAGCACCATGCAGGTTCAGTTCAGTTGGTGTTACAAGTTGACCACCAGTTGTCAATCCACCACAGACAGCTACTATGGGTCTTTGCAGATATGCAAACACTTTTGTCACCAGTTTTCTAGTGTTCTTTGAGACTTTCCAAAGAACATTATAGGAGAAGAAGCTGAAGAAGTAACGTTTTTGTGGCCTTACTGCTGTTTCTCTGAAGTATATAGTGTTCCGGAGAGCAGATGTTCTAAATATTTATGGATATTTATTGTATTGCAGACATTCCATAAGACCCTGAAGATACATTGATAAGTAATGCAGTTGTTATTCTTGACTTCATGAAGCTTTTAGTTTGTTGGGGAAAGCATACACCCAAGAAGCAAGAACACATCTATAATCTCAGCACTTGGGAGGGTGAGCTTGGAGAATAGCAAGTTTGAGGTCAGCCTGGGCAATTTAGTGAGACCCTGTCTTGAAAAAAGGCAATTATAAAATATCATTTGCTTATATTGAGTATATCATTGAGGTTTAGAGAAGAGGCAAAGATTTATACTGTGGCCGTTGTTGAAACTGAGTGAGAAATAACCAAGCCATGCTGAGGGCCTGGCTGAGGCTGGAAATGACAGATTGCTGATAACATCAAAACACTTAATTGTGTAATTTCCCCAGCTGTGTTATATATCAAAGACTAAGGAGCAAAGAAAGCAAGCGACTGGGCCCACCATTCAAGCTAGTGATTGGGGGTTTGCAGGATGGTCAGACGAAAAGGACGACGAGGAGATGAGGTCCCCGATAGTGAGAAGATGCACATACAAACCCCAAGCACAGTTTTGATTCAAACTTAGTGCCTGGAAATCAGATCTTTTCTGTTTCCCCAGATCCTGGTTATGGTAGCAATCGTGCTGCACATTTTATTAACGGTGATTTTATTCAAATTCTGGAATGAAAGGTGGCTGGTAGTCGGGCTATCCCTGAAGGTAAGCGTTGTCCTGTAGCTCTTGGTGCTCTCTGTCCTGATGAATCTGGCCTGACTTTTGACTTTGTCCCAGATCTTTGCTCCTTACGTGCACCTGAGCTGCATAATTCTGATGATTATCATTTCCTGGCCGGTGACCACCTACGTGGCATATTTGGAAAGAGAAGGTATGTTATGTTGGATAGGGCCTTGCCTGATCCCTCATCACTGACTTACACTTGCATATCCCACTTGGAAAAAGAGAAATTTGGCAGCTAGTCAACTTTATTTATTTATTTATTTTTGAGACGAGGTCTCACTATGCTGTTCAGGCTCACCTTGACCTCACTATGTAAGCTGGGCTACCCTTGAACCTGCTGCCATCCTCCTGCCTCCATCCCAGATCACTGGGATTACAGGTGTACAGAAGCATGCCTGTCTTTTTTTTTTTTTTAAGAAAGAGTCTTGCTACGCCGGCCTTGAGCTCACTTTGTAGCCCAGGCTGGTTTCAGACTCACAGTGATCCTCCTGCTTCAGCCTCCCAAGTGCTGGGTTTATGTGTGTGCCACCACGCCTGGTTTGGTTTTGTTTTTGATACAAGGTCTTATTTTTCTTCTTTTTGTCCTTCCTCTTCTTCTTCCTGTTGTTGTTGTTGTTGTTGTTGTTCTTCTTCTTCTTCTTCTTCTTCTTCTTCTTCTTGGGATTGAACCTCATACTTTCTAGGTAAGCTCTTGAGGGCTGAGCTACATCCCCAGCCCTGTCTCCTTTAAATTCTTTTAGCTTGTTAGATATGTTCCCTTAGTTCTCACTACCCCATGTAGAGTCTTAGTATTTCTATGACCAAAAAGGCCCTTCTTCAAAGAGTTCTTCGAGAAGAATAAGATTTTTCTTTATGTTATCATACATTGTTTATCAGGGCCACATGGAGGTACAGAGACCACTTTTATTTGACCTGGTCAGAGTGCTGATACAAGCACAGTTCTTTCAGTTTATATTTAAATATTACTAATTCAACTAACACTAGGTGCAGAGCTTACTGATTACATATAAGTAAGTCAAAGCAATGCTCTGTGAGGCCCTGCAATACCTAGGAACTTACAGCAGAGATAGAAATGTCTTTCTGTTATTTTTTTACTTTAATGGAAACAAAAGAGAATGCAATCTGGACACTAAACTGGTTTGAAAGTGGAATTATCTCTCTACATCCTTACTGACTGAGAAACCAGCAAGATTTTCTCTCTGTGTCTTCCCTTTTTTGCTATTTGCTTAATAAGGCGTGTTTGCTTTATGACCTGTGAGAGGTTACAGGCAAGAGAAAGGCTGGCTGCATACGGAGCCATTGTATTTTTGTATATATGTGCCTCTATGTGGAGGGTAAACTTTAGGAACTATTTCTGGGGGAAGAACTCAGAGAGGACAATAATAAACTCCTCTTTTTTCCCCTTTCTAAATTTTAGTTAGAATAAGAAGATCCAGGACATCATATTACAGGAAAGAAAGCCTCAAGAAATGTAATATATTCACAAGATTAAGAGGTTCGAGCTGGGGACCTAGATTTTGAAAATCACAGAAGCATAGGTGGTAACTTTAAAATGTTCCAATGGGTAAAATCCTCTGAAATCTAAAATAGTAAATGTTGAGAAATGACTTTAATAGCAAGGATTAGGGACCGGTTCTGTATATGAATATATGTGTCCATGTGTGTACAGTGAGAGGGAGGGAGAGAGAGATGGGGAAGGGACGGGGAAACGGGAAGCAAATAACTAGTATTTACTGAGTAACTATTATAAGTCAATGTTATAACAACTCTGTAAGGTTGATGTTTGCAGAAAGACAGCCTTATTTTATAGAAGAGAGTGAAGACCAGGGTGGTTAAGGTTCATGTCCTTAGTCACACGACTGGAAATGATAAAGCTTGGCTTTCAACCCAAAGTTCTGTTATTTACTGCCCTTCCCTCTCTGTATTGCACTCACCTGGACATAGAGGCACTTTAACATGATCTTTACAGGCTTGAAGATCAGAACATTTTCTCAGAACTAGCCAAGCTCCTCCTGGGAGGTGGTTCCTTAACATTCCCGCTCTCTTCTTCCCTTCCCATTCTCCATACTATTCTGTTCCCCATCATTCCTCAGTTCTAGTAATGTCACCTTCATAGTAGAGCTTATATTTGGACAGTCCTGTACATGCATATCCAAGTCCCTGAAAGTAAGGCGGGGTGAGACAGAAGTAGAAAGTAAATCAGCCAATCTGCCGTCAGAGAAACCTGTGGACACAGTGTTCAGTCAGACTACTGATTTAAGGCAGTTAGTTGCATGATATGATTTTCCATCCCTCTTTTCCTTTTCTTCCACTCTCTTCTCCTTCCAACATTTTTTAGCTCTACAGTTGGCTACTGGATTGCCCTTTATTCTTATTCTCATATGTCTCTATGCAATGCCACTGGGGATTTACTCTCCCTGCATTCAGGAGAAGGAGGAGTTGGGGCCTAAGCCAGTCTTCTTTGGACACAGAGGTTCACCCATGGTAGGTCTGAGCATGATGAACATGAAGAAGTACAGGTATGTTTGGGGCAGGCATATGGATGAGAGAAAGAAACCTCAGTAACACAGGAGCCTCTGGAAAGAAAATGGGCTTTTCTTGATAGGACAAGAAAAAGGAATTAATTATAGGGGTTGAACTTAAACACATGTCTTACTGTCAGTCTATGTCTCTCTACTGTGCCCAGTGTCAGATCGACAGAGGAGAATGCAGGTAGCCTCTTTAAAAAGAGAGCTAAATGAGCCAAGCCCTGCTTCCCAAAGCCCTTTCATTCCTAGATTCCATCTTTATTATAAAAAGGAGACTGGGAGGAGAGACTCAGAGGCATAGGGGTCTGACCTTTTCTCCCACAGGTGGCACCAGAGAATACCATGATGGCCTTTGAGAAATCTGTTGAAGAGGGAGCCTATGGGCTGGAGACTGATGTACATCTCAGGTAGGAAAGTAGGAACTGGGGTAGAGGGAGGGAGGATATGTGTCCGGTGCCATGGAAGAGAACCAGCATGGGCCAAGCTATAGAGAGGACAAGACCTGAGGAAGTCCCTCCTGTATGCATGTGGCACATTAGCAAGTACCACGTCTCCCTTACCCATCATACCTCTTTCCCTCCACATTATCAACCATGGGTTCATGTGCTGAAATACTCTGTGTAGTTTCCACCCATAATTCAAACTGGTCCCCACTGCAAACCATACTTCCCACTTAACCCTTTTTATGACCTTAGAAATTTGTTTAACATATATTCTCTAAATACCTACTATATTCCGGGCTTTCTGCTGAGTGCTTAGAAGATGCAGTTGAGTAAAGTACAGTCATATCTAAAGAGATGTTCCCAGCTAGTGAAGGAGATGTGATGTGTTTACAGATAATATAACCAAGAATAACACCATTGTGACAAGAGCCTTCCAGAGAAGCATAAGTAAAGTAGAGGAAAAAGCCGCTCTTATTCTATGAATGAAAGAAAAATATCTATATGATCCAAGATGTGTTTGGGTTGATTCTTGAAGGAAAAATGTTATTTTACCAAGCAGAGATGGGAAAGGAAAGCATTACAGACAGAAGCATAAGTTTATTCAGGTATTTTAATTAGAAGTAACAAGTTTATAGATCAGTGAGTTTTTGGGACAGGAGATGGCCCTGTGAGGAAGGGATATGACGGCAAATCTAACCGAGGCCAATCATAGAGACTGCTACATGTGCAACACTCACTGGCTTAGAAAGAGTTATCAGGGAATTATCTTTCAGAAAGAATTGTCAGGTATTTGTGTAGCATAATGTAGCAATGGGCCAAAGAAAAACAAAGGGAGACTTGGATCAGAGTAGGGACGGGGACAAAAGAATATTTTCCTTGTATATACACACATATATATTTTTTTCTCTATAGAAGTTATGTATCTTGGAAGCTCAGGAAATGGAAAAGCTTCATTTCTAGCATGCTTGTGTGTGCATGTGTCTGTGTCTGTATATATAATGTATATGATGTGTTTTTGCAGTTGTTTTGTGAAGCAAGTGGAAAAGAAATGAGCGTTCTGTTTCACAGAGGAAGAAACTCTAGTGTTCCACCTGGGTATGGAGAAAGACATTGTATTTCTCAGATCATAAGGCTAGAATGGGCATGAGAAAGTTACGGTTAGCCCTTGATTTTCTGACTCAGACACTGGGATTCTTTACACTACTTAACTTTTCTGCACAGGATATTTTGAATAGAGATTGAAACTGGTTATTCTATTACAAGTCCTAGGATCATTCATGAAAGTACCAGATGGTTATGAGTGTAACGTGGTAAAGGCACTGAGCCAATAAACTCTCGGAAAATTATCCTTCTGTATTCTGTTACTTCTGTGACTTCAGCTGTGATGTAGATGATCCTTTCAACTCCTTCACGTCTCTGCTTGTTGACTTCTTCACTGTCAGCAATCATCTCCTCTACCTACCTCCTCCACATTCATGGTTATGCCCAAAGCTTTATTTCTGCCTCAAAACTGCATATCAATTAAAGTCCAATCAGAACATGAAATGTCATCAGTAATGTGAACATGAATAATGTAATATCAGGAACTGCCAAGTAGTAAAATATAGTTAGCTACTAAAAAAAGTAAAAGATAAATACAAGAGTAGAAAAGTATCCACCATATGCACCCAACCCTAAAGAGCCCTAATTTGAAGAGAAAAGAGAACCGTTGGATCTCCACACCAATAGATGTTAGAATTATGTGGACAGAATTTTAGAGCAGCGGTAAGACAATGGCTCTAGCAATATCTAGAATATGTAAAGAACTTCTTCAACTCAATAACAAAAAGACAACCCAATTTAAAAATGGTCAAAGGACTTGGACAGATATTTCTCAAAAAAGGACATGCAAATAACCAATCATGAAAAGATATTCCATATCACTGATTACCCAAGAAATGAAATGCAAAACCACAGTGAGGTATCACGTTACCTCTACCAGTAAGGCTATAATTTAAAAATGGAAAATAACAAGTGTAGGTGAGGATGTGGAAACATTGGGAACCTTATACTGTACATTGTTGCTAGTGATGTAAAATTTTGCAGCTATGGTAAAAAAGTTTAGCACCTCCTCAAAAAGCTTAACATAGAATTACCATATGAACTAGCAATTCTACTCCTTGATACATACTCAGAAGAACTGAAAACGAACTGAAATGGATACGTCTATGCTAGTGTTTATTGTAGGAATATCCACAAAGGCCAAAAAATACAAACAACCCAAGTATCCATCATAAAAGGGTAAACAAAATGTGATACACACACACACAGGCACACAATGACATATTATTTAGTCATAAATATGAAGGAAGTCTTCTACAATAGGAATGAACCTTAAAAACATTGTACTGAATGAAACAAAACAGACAAAAGATATTGTCTGATTCTCTTTATCCAGAGTAGGCAAATTCATAGCAAATGAGAAATTTGAGAGCAAATGAGAAATAGAGGGTACCAAATGCTAGAGGAGGGAGAGATGGGAAGTTACTACTGAATAGGTAATAAAGGTACTATCTAGAGACAACCAGAGAGGGAAAAAAGTCCTTAACCTAAGCTTTATGGCTCATCAAATTACCCTACAAATGATCGTGGATCAAAACGTAAACTCATAAAACTTAAAAGAAAAAACAAAACACAGAGAAAATCCTTAGTAACTTCAGGCTAGGCAAGTGTTCTTAGACTTTATACCAAGGCCACAAGCCTGTAAGAGGAAAAGTGACAAATGGAACCTCACCAAAAGGAAAATCTTGGATGCTGTCCTACATAATGTTACCTTCATCTTTGTTACTCAGGTTACACAGATGATGGCCCTTTTGATCAGTTCGTTGTTTTTTTTTTTTTCCAGAGCTAATTCCCTTCTATGTTCTCTATAATTCTGTATTTCCTCAGTCGTTTTTGTATTAGCAGAAATGAAGATAACTTTATATTATACAGCATCCAGTGCAAATTCCCTACTACCTTATCTATAATTTGGTATTTCCTTTAATGTTTTTGTGTTAACTAATGTGAAGATAACTATGTGATACAACATCCAGTTCTAATTCCCCACTATATTCTGTATAACTTTGTATTTTCTGTATAGTTTATGGCTTTTCTGGTTTATATGTCTCCATTCTTTTGTCTTTAAAATAAAAAAAAAAACTACAGAGAGCTAAAAAAAAAAAAAAAGGAAAATCTTTTGCTCTGCGAAGGACTCTAGAGGAAAATGAAGAAATAAGCATCAGACTGGGGGACAGTGGTTTGTACCTCACATATCTGACAAAGCTCTTGTATCTAGACTATGTGAGGAACTTTCAAAACAACAATAAAAAACCCAAATGATTCAATTAGAAAATGAACAAAAACATGTACAGGTATTTCGTTAAAATGATATATAGATAGCAAATAAGCATGTGAAAAGATGTTCAGTTTCATTAACCATTAGGAAAATGCAGATTAAGACTAATACTACTCATCTATCCAATGGCTGAATTAAAAAATAAAGAGAGAAAAGATAAAATAAGATCCTCCCGTGATTACATCTCCATGGTTACACCAATTGGACTAGCTAGTCACACACACCAGACTATCGTTACAGGAGCTGAGGAAGCCAGGTGAGAGACCACAGTGCCAGGTTTTAGTAAAATAATAAGAAATATACATTGCAAAAGGCAGGAAGGAAAGGGTTGCCCACATCATGCCTCCCCTAACTCTAAGAAGCATAGGGAGTGGCCCTGAATCAAGGCCAGCAGTTTTCTGTAGTTGTTGGTTTCAAGCAGGAGCCTAAAGTGGTATCTTTCTATGGTCTGTTGGCCATTTCAGAACTTTAGAAATGTAATGGTCAATTCATTAGAAAGAAACAAATAACTAAATAAATTTTACAAGAGGACTTCAAGATGGTGACCGGGTAGGCAGCAGAGAGAGAGAACCTCCCGGAGGAATGTCACTCAGACAAAGGAATATAGGAATATAGCAACATGTAAAGGACAGAAGAGAAAGAGGTGGGTATCCTGAACTCAGGAAGGATCTGAAATGGGAATTGAAGCCCTCAGAAAGACTAAGCAAAACCTCTGCTGGAGGAAAGGATCAGAGATCCGCCATGTTGCAGTCGGAGAGAGAGGAGAAGGTGGAAGTCACTGCTCCAAGCACACCCATGGCCCACACCCTCGTTCCCGCCCTCGTTCCCGCATTCGCAGCTTCAGCTTCGGAGGCCCACGCTCACGGAAGCCTCCCGACTCAGCCAGGGGAGAGAGGAGTTCTGTGAGCTGGTCCAGGGCTGGAGACGGGAGGGCACAGCCAGGAAAGGAGGCAGTGGCGGTCAGAAACAGTTGTCGAACCCAGTGTGAGAATGAGAGGTTGCAACAGCCACTGGGGCAGAGTCCCCGCCCTGCGGCAACCTTTCTAATCAGTGCCTGGAGAGAATCAATGCAACTAGTACACAGCCCACCACGCCAGGCTCTGTGCCTGCCTCGAGGCGGTGGCCTCCTGCCTCTCTGCTGGGTGAGCGGCTACCGGCGGAGAGCAGCGGGGAACCTCAGTGGTGAGCCGCAGCGGCTCCCAGGGATCCAGCCAAGAAGCAGACGGGGGCTCCAGCACCACAGCGGGAGGGAGATGCAGATGGAGGTGGATCACATGGCTCCACGCCCTTCTCACTCCAACATCCAGCAGGAAGCACGAGCTGGGTTGCCGGGACTCAGCTCCCACCTTGAACTCTCTCTGGGAGCACTTTGAGTCTCGGCGGTTTGAGCAAGCACTGCCTGTTCTTGGCAACAATGGGACGAATCCACGGTCTTCAGGACTCACCCCAAACTATTAATGTGAGCACCAAGAGGTTCTCCTTACCGCTTACACATATGAACCTTGCATGAACCAATAGCAACAAATTAGATGAAAAGCAGCAGAACGGGAGTCTGAAAAACAACATACTCTATACAGCAGACCCCGAGAAAATCCTCCAACTCTATTCTAGAACTAATCTTTAAACTCAGTTCATACCCTGAACTAACACAGTGAGAATGGGCTGGGGAGATTTCAAGCCCTTATACCAAGCGTCATAAGTTCGTCCAATGCCCAGCTGCAAAGGGTGGGGAATGGTAATACTGTAGATCAGGAGGAGGGAGGAGGAGAAGAAAGGGCCTCTGGCATTGAGGCAATGGGACAGAGCCAAATGGGTCACCGAGGGCACCCCGACAGGGGCATGTGCCCTGCGGCTCCTCTGCTGTGGGCCCTGTGGCTGCTCCGCTGTGGGCCCCGCAGCTGTTCTGCTGAGGGCCCCGCAGCTGCTCCACTGAGGGCCCTGCGGCTGCTCCACTGTGGGCCCCTCTGAGGGCACCCCATGGACTGGACCCGCCCCCACCCATAGCACAGCAATGGGGCGGAACTGGGTGGTCCGCTGTGAGCATAGGTGCTTTTCCACCTCCGACCATGGCAATTTGTATACACCCATGTATGCTATAGTATAGTCTGAGGTAGCTATATCTCTTCCCATGGCGAGAGTCCAGGGGTATAGATAAACCCAGGAATACAGTTATTATCACAGGGAGGATGACTGATTGAGTGGTAGGGTAACGGAGATGAGGGAGGAGAAAATTGAATGATCAAATGGGCCATCATCTGTGTAGCTGAGTAACATGTGAAGGTATCATTATGTAGGACAGTATCCAGAGCTAATTCCCTTCTATGTTCTCTATAATTTGTATTTCCTCAGTTGTTTTTGTATTAACAGAAGTGAAGATAACTTTATATTATGCAGCATCCAGTGCTGATTCCCTACTATCTTCTCTATAACTTGGTACTTCCTTTAATGTTTATGTGTTAACTAATGTGAAGATGACATTATGTAATACAACATCCAGTGCTAATTCCCTACTATGTTCTGCATAATTTTGTATTTTTGTTATTGTTTATGGCTTATTCTGGTTCATGTGTCTCCATTCTTTTGTCTTTAAAATAAAAATTAAAAAAAAAAAAAGCATAGGGAGAGGAGTCTCCTGCTTGGGGAGAATGAAAGAACTAACTCCAGGTCCTAGCTGTGAAATCCAGTGCCAGGCCCACCACAGAGAAACCTGAGTCAGGGCAGACTACCATAGTTCCTCCCTGGCCCTGAGCTGCTAGATCAATGTTAGCCATGTGGACAAGGGACTGCTTCATCCAGCTCTCCTCCAACCTTGATCAGGATGGAGGAAAGCAAGCCTACTCTCTGGAAAGCAGGACATGAAAGTTAGTACAGGACTTTGTCTTGGAGCTCAGGCCTGGGTCTGTTTCTGTTTTTGTGTGTTGGGCAGAAACCAAAGGCTTTTACAGCCAGCCCAGAGCTTATAGATGGAACCTGTAGATTTATCCCAACATTAAAGAAAACTGCGAGCTGAAAGGATAGTTCCAAGTTTTGGGCTGCATTATTACCAGTCTGGGAGGGGGCCTCGGGTGCTATGCAAGTCCCTAAAGCTTGAGACTCAAGTATTTGAACTTTGGTACCTATGGGACTGTGTCAATCTCCCATCCCCCAACACTGGGCAGCACAGTTATTTCCAAGCCAGTTCTTGCAGATGGAACCTGTAGATTTGCCTTGGCACCAGGCAGAAACCTGTACCAAGTTGGGTTGGACTTGTATTTTGATCTGCATCATCACTTGCTACAGCAGGGGACTGGAGGCACTCCTGAGATTATGCAGATCTTTGTAGAAGACTCAGATGCAACCTAGCTTAACATTACTATTGGGACATACATCTCTTTGTGGTGCCAGGGCAGATTTAGAGGCTCCCTCTGAATGGACTAGCTTGAGGATAACTGTACTGCGTGAGGTGTCACCAAGACTGGATAATAAGTTAAGAAGGACTAAATCAACACTACTCCAACCTGGGGTAGTATAAGTGGAACAGTACTCTCATTTTCTGGGAGTAGGAAAGGATGGTAAGCACACGACTTTGCCTTGGAACTCAATGCTAGGTTGATGAAACCTAACATTGCATGCATAGATCCTAACAGCCCCCATCGCTATGACTGCCTGCATTACCCATTTCTGCAGTCATGGGTCATAAGTTCAATTCAGCAATGGGCACCCCCACATTAGTGTGGATTCAGAATGTGGCAGTGTTGTGGTGTTGGTGGCCAACAGCATGGAATAGAAGCCTAAGGCTGCTTTGTCCATGGTGGTTTGTAGATAAGGTATTGGGACCTATCCCACCACTAGGGAGACGCTCATAGGGACAGATAACTCTTTCTAGATACTCCCTGAGTTCGTAATGAACAAAACACCATGAACTGGGCAAAACTGGGCATGGACCACCCTCTGGTGCTGAAACAGTGGCAGCACACCAACAGCAGACTCATGACAAACATTAGAGTGTCTCTCAGTTACTCAGAAGTTACTATAGGCTCAGGTAAAATAAACAACTTGCTTAGAATTTCTCAGAAAACAGGCACAAAGCCAGATTACAAAGGTCAAGACAAAAAAAACTAATGTGTTACACACCAAGTAACAAGAACTTTCAGGGGAGCATGACCTCACTTGATAGTCAAAATAAGGCACAGAAACGGAACACGTAATAACCAGTATGGGAGACATCTGTGACAGGGAATTTAAAACATTCCTTTTTGAGGGACTCGGTGAGCTTCAAAGGAATACAGAGAAAAGATTCAATACTCAGAAACTTAAGAGAGATGAAAGCAATTTCTTCTAAAAAACCAGGTACTTGAATTAAAAAATATACTAAGTAAAATTGTAAACATGATATACGTAGCACAGATCAAATAGAAGAATTAGTGAGCTAGAAGGCAGCCTATCTGAAAATATGCAGTTTGAGAAAAAATAAGAGAAATGAAAAAAGCTTATAGGAATTTTGGAGCAAATATTTGAGTTATTAGGATTTAAGAGGTACTTGAGAATGCCAAAGAGACAGTTAACAGAAAACTTCCCAAGCCTAGAGAAGGAAATAAATACCCAGGTACATGAAAGTCAAAGGTCACTAGACAGATTTAGCTCAACAGAATGCACCCCAATCTACACTATGATCATGCTCTCAAAGGTTAACGATAAGGAGAAAGTTCTCAGAGTAGCAAAACAAAAGAAGCAAAACAAAATTTTCCCGGTTTCCCTGGCAGCTGACTTCTCAGCAGAAACCACATAGGATAGCAGAGTGGCATGACATTTGCAAAGTACTAATTCAAACAAACAAACAACCCTGTCAAGCTACCCAGCTACCCTTAGAGATGATAAAGATATCCCCAGACAAACAAAAGCTGATATGTGCCCTACAAGATCTGTCCTGTAAAAAATGCTAGTGGAGTTCTTCAAACTGAAAGAGATGTTAATGAATAAGCAGAAAACATCAGAAGGTACAAAACTCACAGGTAAAAGTAAATATACAAGTTCATAATTCTCTAATACTGTACACAGTATTAGAGGATTACTGGTACCTAAACCATTCATGTGTTTAGAATGAAGACTAACCAAAAGTAATGATGTACATTAGTATGTGATAGCATAAAGAATAGGGAAAGACATGAGATGGACATTCAAAGTTTCAAAATGTGGGAGGAAATGAAATACAAATGTTGAGTTTATTAGTGTATTTTCTCTTTTTTTACTTCTTTTCTTCATGATGTTATGTTGCTATCATTTTAAAATAGCTTAATATAATTAAAAGATATTTTCATAAGCTTCATGGTGACCAAAAAACAAAAATGTGCACTATACAAGCCATAAATGACAAGCAAACAGGAATAAAAACACTGTAGTAGAGTAAAACACTTAAGTACAAAGGAAAATTTAAAAAGGAAGGAGCTACAATAAAAGTAGAAAACAAGTTACAAAATGACTGCAATAAGACCTTAACTATCAATAATTACCTTCAATGTAAATAGATTAAATTGTTTGATTAAAAGATACACTGTAATGTGACTTACTGGATTGTAAAATACTATTCAACTATATGCTGCCTATAGGAAACTCACTTCACCTCTGAGGATCTGTATAGTGAAGGGATGGACTAAGATATTTCATACAAATAGAATTCAATGAATGACTATACTTATATGAGGTAAAATGGACTTTAAATCAAAAGTTGAAATAAAACAGGAAGGATGGGAAGGTGGTGCCCAGCCTGCCAGGTCTTCTGATATTGGATGGAAGCCATAATTCTGGCATGCCGCATGCATCTAAGGCCAGCACCATGCAAATGATGCCAAGGTCTGCTGTCAGCTGGAGCAGAAGCTGGGCTTCCTTCATCTTGGTAGTAAGGGTTAGTGTCTGGATTGCTGAACACTCTGAACTCAGTCCTCCAGGATTGTTCAGATTGAACAATTTATTCAGACTGAACACTCTGAACAAATTCTCTAGGCCACCCACTGTCCTGGAACACAGTGCTCTGGGGCTCTCTTCTCAAAGCAAAGTCTTTCACTTTTGCAGCTCCGAGGCTGCTAAGGCTGTAGTCCTGCTGGTTCTTCTGACGTCCCAAGGCCATCTTTTCTGCTGTCGCCTTCCTCCTCAGTGAGTGAGCTCGGCTCCGCTCTGTCTGTGCAGTCCTCTACTTTACTGGAGCTTCCTTTCTGGCCAAACTCCAAACATTTTAAATCACTTTTGTGGGTTCCTTGCTCTGATTCTTAACATAAACCTGGTTAAAAGCCTTCAATATTAGCCATATCATAGCCTTAACATTAGGCTGCCTTGCTGGGCATGGTGGCACATGCCAGTAATCCCAGCACTCAGGTGGTTGAGGCAGGAGGATCACTACAAGTTCAAGGCCAGCCTGAGCTACACAGTGAGTTCAAGGCCAGCCTGATGTGTATAGTGAGACCCTGTCTCAAAAAGACCAAAACATATTAGACTATCTCCAAATTTTTTCTGCCAGATTAGTCTGCAACCCTTAATCCATCTCAGGCAAAGTCTCTGGACATGAACAAACTGCAGACAACCTTTCTGCCAAGGCATAACCCACACTGTCTGGAGCACAATAGCTAATACAGTTCTTCTTCCCAGCAGAAACCTCATGAGCCTGGTCTTTACCAGTAGCATTTCTATCAGCATTCTGGCCTTCTGAGCGCTGATCAGAATCTCCGATCAAGTATAGTTTCAGACATTCCAGCACTTCTGGTTCAGCTGACATCTCTGAACCTTCCAAACTCCTCCCACAAGCTAGTTCTAAAGACTCCTATACCACATGGCCAGGTAACATCCCAGCAATAACCTCACTCTTGGTACCAAATTCTGTCTTAGTCACTTTTCTCCTTGCTGACACAAATTATCAAACACCCAAAGTTAAAGAAAGATTTATTTACCCCACAGTTTGTAGATCTTTTGATTCATTGCTGGCTGGCTCCATGGCAGGGTGGCAAAGCAGAGGGGCACTGAAAAACAGGCAGGCAGAAGACAGTAAACAGCAAGCGACCAGCAACAACTCTCTTTCTGTGTCTTGTATCTTATTCAGGCTACCTACCCTTAGGACCACTAGCACTCACACTGTTAATCCTAGCATCACATCCTTGACCCCAGGATCATGCACTTTAGATCCAGCCACCTCCAAAAATCCCCACATGTGGCTGCATGAGGCTTTGGGGGAACATCTAAATATAAGCCATAACAGTTTATCCAAACTGCCTATCCCTAAATCTTCTGACCCTGCGCAGAAAACGGGGGAAAAATCGATATCACATTCTTGATTTTATTAGTTTTTCATGTACTTATTTGTGTGTTTAGTTTCATGTTGATTTTATCACATATACATATACATGATAGTCTAGTAAAGAGATAAGAATTAGGTAGCTTTGTCTTGACACACTCTTCCACTTTGAAGCCTGCCAGTCGTGTACTGAATCCTCCAAAACCATGAGCTAAATTAAACTGCTTATCCAATATGTTATGGATATTGGGTACTGTGTTCCAGTGATGGGAAAACTGAATAATATACCACACATGTAAAAGGAAACTAATAAAAAATAAATAAATAAATAAAAGGAAACTAATATATGTGGTTACATGAAACTTTCATTTGAACATATTTCTATGAAACATTAAAAAAACTGGTGGTGTGTTTATTCCTAAGAAACAAATTCATAGTGTAAATAAGCTGTAATGCATCTGAGAAGCCTATAGGAGACCCTAGAAAGAGTCCATGCAAAGATTTTATCTCTATTTTTCTAGTAAAAGTCCTAGCATGGAAGTCCAGCCAGTCACATACCTCCCTGGAGAACACTGAACTGAGTTCTCTGGAGCTTGTTTCTGCAGGCCTCAGACCCTGAACCAATGTTGACCATCTTGTGTGGACTAAAATGAGAACTCTTGCTAGCAGTCACTGGGAGTCCATGAAAATTAAGCTTGAGTGCTACCCATGCCCTCCATTAACTCAGTCTTTTTTTTAACTTTTAAAAGAAATAAAGGAAAATGTTACATCTAACAAGTATAATTTCTGTATTACCTGTCCTTCAACATCTGTGATAAACAAAATGTGAAAAATTCAGTGAAAATCAACCAAGCCCAGCCATATGATAGCCTGAAATAAAAGGGAAAATTGGTAATATTAATCCTGTCCATATTTAAATTTATAAATTTGCCATTGAATTTTACATTGATTTTTATTTTAAAATACTACATTAAAAGAACATTTGTCTTGATTACTGACTTTTTCAGGACCCATTCCATTTTATATTTCAGGTAAATGAATACTATTTTGTTATTTTTTCCCCTCTGGAGACATTTTTAGGACTTTGACCATTGTGTTGACTTATTAGCTATACCTTTCTTTTTGTAGTTATTGTGCTAGAATTTATAGCACCATCTTTGATTCATCTCTTCCTTTGATACTATACACTTTTTTTTTTTGCTTTGTTTGTTGGGCCAGGAATCAAACTCACAACCTTGTGCTTGCCAGGCAGGCACTGTGCCACTGAGCTACATCTCTGGCCCAATACTATACACTTTTAAGTAAAATATAAGTTGCTTAGCAGGATACTATTATCTCACCTTTCCCATCGCTTAACCTGGTGCTGTCACAAAGCTTACCATACACTGTTACTTATTTTTTATTTAAGTAAGCAACTTTATTTTTAAAGGACTAAAAATATTTTCAAACTTTTTAACATTTACTTATAAATTTTTAGTTTTAACATTCACAATTTTTTTGCTTAGATACAAATTTCCACTTGATGTCATTTCTCTTTTTGCCTAATAATTTCTTTTAATTTTTCCTGCAGTGAGGGAGTGCTGGAAATGAATTATCTTTCACTTGTTTGTATGAAATTGTTTTGATTTCCCTTCATTTCTAGACAATACTTTTGCTAGGTATATGATTCTAAGGTGTTCTTTTCTTTCAGCAGTAAAATATCTTCCACTAGAAAAAGAAATCCTGAATTAGTATGGAAACATAAAATAAACAGAATAGCCACGGCAATCCTAAGCAAAAAGAGCAAAGCTGGAGGTATCACAGTAGCAGTACTCAATTTCAAATTATGCTACAAAGCTATAGTAACAAAAAGAGCATGGTAGGGCACAAAAACAGACACATAGACCAATGAAACAGAATCCAGGGCATAGAAATAAACTCACAGCCACAACCATTTGATTCTAGAAATGTACATCAGAGAAAAAACAGCCTGTTTAAAAAATGATGCTGGTAAAATGGAATATCCACTTGTAGAACATTGAAACTAGATCCCTCTGTCTCAGCCTATACAAAAATCATTTCAAAATGGACCAAAGACCAGAGATATGGCTCAGCAGCACAAGCGCCTGCCTGGCAAGTGTAAGGTCCTGAGTTCAATTCCCCATACCAAAAAAAAAAAAAAAAAGGATCAAAGTCCTATGTATACAACCTGAAGTATTGAAACTGCTAAAAGAAAACATAGAGGAAACACTTGAAGCCATAAGCACTGACAATAATTTCTTAAATAGGACTCAAACAGCACAGGAAATAATAGCAAGAATCCACAAATGGCACTGCATCAAATTTAAAAGTTTCTGCCCAGCAAGAGAAACAACTAAGAGAAGAGAAGAGACAGCCTACACAATGGAAGAAAATCTTACCAGCTACTCTTCTGATGGGGATTTAATATTTAGAATATATAATAAAGTAAAAAAGCACCAGAAGGTCAAACAGTCCAATCAATAAGTGGGAAAATTGAATTGAGCAGAAACACTTCACAAACCATACAAATAGCCAATGAGCAAATGAAAACAGACCAATGTCTTTGGTCATGAGGGAAATGCAAGTCAACACTGTGCTGAGATCCTATTCAGAACGATAAGAATCAAGACAATAAATGCTGAGGAGGACACGGCAATAAAGGAGCCCTTCTGTCCTGTTGGGGGAATATTGATTAGAACGGTCAACATGGAACCAGGTATGAAGCTTTCTCCAAACACTAAAAATGGAGCTACCATTTGGTCCATCTGTTCTGCTCTGGAGCAGAGAGTCAGCACAATACAGAGATACCTGCATATCTGCTTTGTGGCACACTTCACAATAGTCAAGATATGGAACCAGTCTAGGACTCACCAGAAGATGACTGCACAAAGAAAAGGCGCCATATATTCGCAGTGGAGCATTACTTGGCCAGAAGAATGAAAGTCTGTCATTTTCATGCAGATGGATGGATCTAGAGACCTTCGCACTGAATGAAATAAGCCAGATTGAGAAAGACATATATCATATATTCTCTCTAATATGTGGAATATAAAAATTGCATGAAAGTAGAAGGGAGAGAATAAGTGAGAGAGAAAGGGGTGTAAGGACTGGCAATAACGGGGTGGATATAATCAAAATATATTATGCACCTTGAATCCCTCTGCATGTGAAACTAGGGGAAGTGTGGGAAAAAGGGGGTGATGGGAAATGAAAAAGATCAAAGTGTATTGTATATATATGTATGAACCTGCCAGAGTCTCTCTCTCTCTCTCTCTCTCTCCCTCTCCACTGTTAAAAAGATGGAAAAACATTCTGCAGTTTTGCCGTGTTTAATTTTTTATCAGAAACCTGTTATATGGCTTCTCTGTCTTCTTTTCTATATATCACTACACTCTCCCCCCAGCTACTTGTTTTGGTACCAACAATCAAACTCAGGATCTCACGCTTGCCAGGCAGGTGCTGTGCCGCTGAACTGCATCCCCGGCCCCACCTCTGGCTACTTTTGAAATTTATTTTAATCATCAGTTTTTCACCAGTTTGGTGATAATGATCCTTAATACAGTTGGGCCTATATATGTACTCTTGCATTCATTCACCTTGGAATTCATTGATTTCTTGTTTCCCTTTTTTTTTTTGGTCAAATTGTTTAGCTGTTTGTAGCAAGAGGGTACATTTCAACCCTTACTTCCTTATGGTCATTTTAGATATTTTTTCATAGGTATTTTAATGAGAAAAGATAAGAAAGTTACATAAAATCACAGACTCTCCAAAGCAAAGTATAGGTGGCAGGACCAGGAACTTGTCCAGTGATGCTGGCTGATGTGGAGGGTCTAGGATCAGAAACACTCAGGGCAGATACCTACCTGGGACAAGGGTTGGAACAACCTGAGGAGGCTTGTACGGATGCTTTCTTAGTTTAGTCCTCTGGACCTCAGGCTCTTATCCCCACCCCATTCATCTTATTCTTAGGCCAGTATTCTACCTGTTGCTTTCCTCATGCTGGAGGGCTATGAATAGAAAAGTGACTCTTTTACTGTCAGTATTATGACTATTAAAGATTGGCCCCTGGGACAGAAAACTATCAAAGTCCTTTGGTGAGATATGAGAGAGAGTAAAGAGCCCTAGTACGATCTATGACCTTAAAGGGCTTTCTGGGGATTCTGCCTGCCAAGGTAACCAAGTTCAGCTTATCCACCCCTCCCCTCTTCTCTCCCTCTCCCTGCAGTATTGATCAAGTGCCTTTTCTCATGCATGACTATGACTTGAGAAGAACAACCAATATCAGAGAAGTCATGCCAGAGGCTGCCCATAAACACCCTTCCTCCTTCACTTGGCATAACTTGTCAAATCTGAAAGCTGGCGAATGGTTCATACGTCCAGCGGTAAGACACATTCCCCGGTTTCACCAGCTTGCCTGAGTCCCTGTTCTGTATGGGTTCATGTGCTTCTCCTGGAGGTAAAGGCCGGAGGTGAAGATACACAAGTGTGTACTGCATTTCCTCCAAGTTTTATAATAGGACCCTAGCGTTGGCCATGGGGCTTTTCTGGTAATGCAATCCGCGATTGCTGTTTTCTATATTCATCAGAAAGCCTGAATATAAACTTGTAAGCTTATTCTTGTCATATAATTCCTTTTTACCCAAGCACTTGGCAAACTTTGACATATGTCTACCATGTAGGTACCATTTTGATGGGCATTTTGGGCTCACCCTCTTACAGCTGAGGCAGGTTAGGAAACATACACATTCAGCAAATATTTACTGAGTACCTACAGAGTACTAGGCACCTGGAACAGAATGGTCAGTAGTCATAAAGCACACCATCATCCCTAAAAGACTTCAGATCAGCATGAAAACAGTTACAAAAATGTGGTAAGTGTCAAATTAGAGTTCATTTCAAGTTGCTTCAGGAGCATGGAGAAACAATGTCTAACTCAGTCTGAGACGCAGGATGAGAAATTCTGGAAGCATATAAGCTAATCATGGGCGCAGGAAGATATAAATCATGTGCTATGTACAGTGTAATTTTGAGGCAAGAGTGAACGTTACCCCTTGAGAAATTTAGATAATACTTCATTAGGAGTTACCGTTTGTGTTAAGGGGAGATCGTTCTTAAGGGGAACCATGGGCAAGGATGGTTATGTTTCAGAGATATGTTATACTAGAACAGGTGATTGTGAGTGTGTGTGTGTGTGTGTGTGTGTGTGTGTGTGTGTGTGAAGGAAATGGAAGGATAGAAAAGGAAAGAAAGAATAAAGAATCAAGGTGACAAAACCCACTCAAAAGACAAGTGAGGAACCAATTTGCATGTAGTCAGTGAAACTAAAACTGAAATTAAACTAGATCCAAACTTAGTGACAGTAAAACCATAACCTTGGAAGTTATCTTTTCTTCCACAAAAAAGTCTCTTCACTGGACAAAAATAATTTGCTTTGATCATTTTTCCACAGGTTAATGTCTAATCTTACATGGTCTGATCCCTAATCAGAAAAACAAACTAATTCACACAAAGGTACTATGTTAGTTACTTTTCTTGTTGTTGAGATAAAATACCTGACACCCAAAGTTAAGGGGTAAAGGTTTATTTAGCTCACAGTGTGTAGAGGATTCAGTCCATAATCAGCTGGCTCCAAAAGAGGGCGGCACATGGCAGAGGGCGGCATATAGCAGAGGGCAACCGTTCATGGTGGCAGAAGCCAACAAAAGCAACAAGGCAGAGCAGACAAGCCTGTTTCTGTCCCTTATACTGCAGTCAGTCTACCAGGATTAGGGCAGTGTCAATCCAGTCAGTGCACTGATCCAGCCGTCATCCGCCCTTAATCCCAGCATTGGACTATAAATCAATCATACACTCTAGATGCAGCCTCTGAAAAAGTCCTCTGACCACATGAGGTTTGGGGAGACATCTAGACACAAATCATAACAGGTACCGACCACAGGTAAAGAGTAGCTCAAACAAAGGTGTGCTTCCTTGAGGATGAGACAGTCCACAGATGGGCTTAAGAATGCTCTGCTATGACGGTATAATGTCAAGTTGTCAACTTTTTACTTTATTTCCAAGCTTTGAATAACAGTCCCATTTTGTGGTCATAACTTCTATTACTTGGAGGCTGGTCTAATATTGATTTTGTATTTTTGGCTTTAATTTATGTAAGTGCAATAAAGTATTAGCTAACACCCATGGTTCCTTGTAAAATCAACAAATTTAGAGATCAGATTATGTTAAACTGGTAAGGCTATTATGTTCTAGAGATTATATAGGGGATCTAGTTTTGTTTTTAGTAGCACTTACTATTTCTGAGATCTTTTTTATAACTACTTACAAAATTTAAAAAAAAACTCATCTTTACTGAGTTTCATCTGAATACCTATAAATGGGGGCAAATCCTCCTCCTTTCCATAGTAGCCTGTGACCTTCTTTATTACTTGTAATGTTGGAACAATGTACAGCAGATACCAGGCAATTTGCTTATCAGTGTTTTCCCAAATAGCAGTTATATATGCGTCTTTACTGAGGACAAGGGGTTTATCATACTTGAGTAAGGAGAATATATTAGCAAATACAGTCCTCCAGATATGGCCTTGATGGTTCAATTGGACAAGTTACAACCTACTGAAAAGGAGGACAGATTTCTACAAAATCTGTGGAGATAAGTACAATGCCATGGACAGTAGAGAGGCAATAAAAGTATGTTCCTGAATTCCAAAGGCACAGGCAAGCAAGGTGCTAATGCAAAGAATGTTCTGTGCAACCATACATAGGAGTTAGAGAAGTGTTTCTTTTTAAAGTTTTGTTCACCTGAGGCAAGAGGATCACCACAAGTTTGAGGCCAGCCTGGGCTGCATAATAAGTTCAAGGCCAGCTTGAACTCAGTAGCAAAATCCTGTCTCAAAAAACCAAAAGAAAGAAAGAGAGAGAGAGAGAGAGAGACAGACAGACAGACAGAGAAAGTCTTTTTCACACGTCCACTACAAAGTAGAACAGTGAAACAATACCGACAAAATTTCAAAATGAACAGTCATGATTATATTGCTCTTTACCCACACCTTCAGTCTGTTACAGTGAATACCTTGCTATATGTGGGGTTATCAGTCTGCTTTCACAAAGTTACCTGGTCCAGGTCTGAAATGCAACATGGGAAGTCCTGACTCAGTCTCCTAATGCAGAGGGAATGGGTGGTTGCTTGACAGAGCACTGTCAGCTTACACTACCAGATCTGTTTCCATGAGTTTATTCTTTGCAATATTGATACATAAGTGGCACTAGGATTTTGAGCCTGTTCTTCTTCCATTTTGAGGTCTGTATCTTAGTGAAGAGACCTAGAGACAAGAATGGGAATAAACCAGGAACCATTTGATGTTATTAAACTGAATTAGTCTGGTTAATTTATTACAGTGAGCAACAGTATCAGAAAGGAGAAGAATTGGGACCGGGAGTATTGCTCAGTGGCACAAGTGCCTGCCTGGCAACTGCAAGGTCCTGTGTTCAACCCCGGTACCAAAAAAAAAAAAAAAAGGAAGAATAAAATACTCCAATGATAGATATAATACGTAATTATTTTAAAAGATTTTGGTCTGTTTCCTTTGAATGTAAAAACATTGTTTGCATGAGAATATTAGCAGATCTGGTACTTCCAGTTCACCCCTTAAAACTAAAACATCTACTACTCTGAAACATACATATTATTTTACAAGCATAAAATTAACTGGGAATATAGAGCTTCCTTTTTTATAGTCTACAGCTTCTCCACACTAACCCCTAAAAAACTGTATGTGATATTAAAAGTTCACAAGATGTTCATGAAGGATATGATTGATAGTTTTCTCTGATAACATAATCTAGCTTAGCTATTCCAGCAATGCTGGTCTCATGAGTTGGAAGTATTCTATCCCCTTCTGTTTCCTAGAAGAGATTGTGTAGAATCGGTATCATTTTTTTTTTCATGTTTGGTAGAATTCAACAGCAAACACAACCTGGGTCAAGAATTTTCCTTGCTGATTTATGATTTCTTTGTAGATTTTTACTTGTGTGTTCAGTTTCCTTAATAGATGTGGGACATTCACTCTACTTCAGTGATTGTTGGTTATATCATTTGAGGAATTTCTCTATATCATGTAAGGTGTCTAATTTGTGGTTATAGAGTGTTTACATTTCTTTTTTTTATCTAGTTCTTGGAATTAAACTCAGGGAACAATCCCACAGACCTACATCCCTAGCCCTTTTCTTTCTTTCTTTTTCTTTCTTTCTTTCTTTCTTTCTTTCTTTCTTTCTTTCTTTCTTTCTTTCTTTTTCCTTCTTTCCTTCTTTCCTTCTTTCCTTCCTTCTTTCTTTCTTTCTTTCTTTCTTTCTTTCTTTCTTTCTTTCTTTCTTTCTTTCTTTCTTTCTTTCTTTCTTTCTTCTTTTCTTTCTTTCAGCATGGTCTTGCTAAATGGCCTAAATGGGCCTTGAATTTGTGATCCTCCAGCCTCAGCCTCCCAAGTAAATAGGATTACAGGTGTGTGACACCAAGTCCAGCTGTAAGGTTTCTTTACTATCCTTTTTAATAACCACAAGATCCTGACTGTGGCAATTTGCAATCTCTTTCTCTTCAGCTGACTAGTGATTTAACAATTATGTTTATCTTATTAAAGAAACAGTGATAATGCAATTGTTTTTCTCTATGGTTTTTCTACTTTTAATTTCATTGATTTCTTCTCAAAGTTTTGTTTCTTTTGTTTGAGTTGGGTTTGATTTTATCTTCTTTTTCTAGTTGGTTAAGGTAGAAGCTTAGATTGTTGATTTAAAATTTTCCTTAATATAAGCATTATTATTATGTTTACCTGTGCATTTTGCTTCAACTTCATTTGTAGGTTTTGGTGTACTATATTTTAATTTTTATTTGGTTAGAATTTTTTTTAAGGATGAGGGAATGAATCTAGGGCCTTTGTAACTGAGCTACATGTCCAGCCTTTAAAAACTTTTTTAAATCACTAAAATGGGTGAGGCTTGAGCTTGCAAGTCTCCTGCCTCAACTTCCCAGAGTGCTGGGATTACAGACATGTGCCACTATGTCTCCCTAGAAATATTTTAAATTTCCCTTCAGCCTTCTTCCTTAACCCATGGATTATTTAGGAATATTTTTCTTAAAAATTTCAAAAATTTTGCATTTTCAGATATTTTTATTATTCCTTGCTAGTTTAATTCTGTTCTTACCTGAATACTTATTGTATGACTTCCATTATTTTATGTTTATTAATATTTGACAAATGTTCCTAGCGCATGTGACAAGAAAGTGTATCCTGCAGTTGTTGGGTAGAGTATTCTATAAATATCATTATGTGAGTTGAGCTATCATGTTGTTTAACTTGTCTCTATTCTCACAGATTTCCTGTCCATTTGTTCTTTCAGTTACTGAGTGAGAGATGATGAAGTTGATCTGTTACTTTTCCTTTCAGATTTATTTGTTTCTGCAGCATGCATTTTGAAGCTTTCTCATTAAGAGAACACACACTTAGGATTGTTAGGTCTCTTTGAAGAATTTGCCCTTTTTCATGATGAGGGATAGGCAGAATAATGGTTCCACAATGCCCTGATTACTGGAACCTATAAACATGTTACCGTTCATGACTTTAAAACATGTCTTTGTTGAGGTAATTGAGATTACGGACATCATGGTTTCATTCAATTTCCATGCTCTGCCTTCTGCTCTAGGAGAAAAGGTTTATTTTGGCTCATAGCTTAAGAAGTTTCAGTCCATGATTGACTGGCTCAGAGGCAGAGACATCATGGTGGAAGGGTAGGGTGGGGGAAAGCTGCCTGCCTCGTGGCAGCCAGGAAGCAGAGAGATGGAGAAAATGCAGAGAGTGAGAGGAATGGGTTGGGCGCATGTGGCTGTGTTCCCAGGGTCTCCAACCAACCCCTGCTTTCTAACAGCATATTCAGCTATGAATTCACTGATGGATTAACCCATCAATGAGGTTAGTGCCCCCGTGATCTAATTACCTTCTGAGAGCCCCACCTCTGAAGACATGAGCCTTTTGGAGATATTTTTAAAAATTTAAACTAAAGGGGCTGGGGATATAGCTCAGTGGAATAAGCGCTTGCCTAGCAAGCACAGGGTCCTGAGTTCGTCCCCAGTACCGCAAAAAAAAAAAAAAAATTAAACTAAAACATTCCACCCTGTCCCCGAATGCTTAAGTCTACCTCATAATGCAGAATATATTTAGTCTATTTCCAAGAGTCTCAAAAGTCTTAACAATGTCAACATTGCTGTAAAGTCCAAGTCCTGACTCAAGACAGCTCTTCTCTGCAAACCCCTAGTAAAAAAACTTACCTACTCTCAAGATACAATGACACAGTTAACATCTCCATTCCAAAAGGAAGGAATGAGGGAATAGAAAAGACTCATCAAAGCAAGTTCAAAGCCAGGTAGGGTAAACATTAAACCCTGTAGCTCCATGTCCAGCACCCAGGCTATGTGATAGCAAGGTATAAATTGCAGAGGGCTTAGGAAGCCTTGCTTCTGTAGGCTTCCTTGTTGCAGCCCACATGGCCTCTCTCCTGGGCTGATTTTGCTCATTGCTTGTGGATTTCCATCTTCCTAGGGTCTCTATTGCAGCTTCAGCCTCCCATAGCTTCATGCATTGTCCTTCTAAGGGCTCCTGTCAGGGGCTCTAATCCTGTCACACATTGTCTGGCCACCCAGCCCTTCTTTGGAAACCTTGGTGAAAGTGTTCTTGATCCCATAATGCTTGCATTCTATATGCCTGTAGAAACCAGAATCATGCGGACAATGCCAAGGTATGTGACCCACTTGAGCATTAGTCAGGCCTCTTTTGACCATGGATGAAGTGACCTTTGAGTGCCTAGAAGGCAGAACTCAGGAAAACACTTCTTTATACATCCTTAAATGAGCAGGGTATTTTGGGGGGCTCTCATCAAAGCAACATCTTTCAAACTTTACACTTTTACATCCTTGAGCCTATAGTAGATGGAGACTGGTCAACTCATGAGATGTTAGGTATATTTGAGGTATATTTTTGTTGTCCTGGTGCAAAGCACTTGTGTTCCTGGTTTTTTTAAATTTGTTTGTTTTATTTTTGTGGTACCAGGATATTGAACCCAGGGCTTTTGTTCTGAGCTGTGTCTTGAGCCCTATTTTATTTTTTGAAACAAAGTTTTGCTAAGTCACTGTGTTACTCAGGCTAGACTTGAACTTGTGATTCTCCTGCCTCAGCCTCCCAGACTGCTAGGATTATAAGGGTGTGCCCCCATGCCTGGCTTGGCTTTTTAATCATGCTAATTTCTTCAGCAACCACAACTTCTTGGTGCCCAGCTTTACACAAAACTCATTTTCTAGCTAAACTGAAAGCTTTTGCCAGGATTTCAGGTTTTTGTTCCCATTTCTCACTGTGGATATGGCTAAAAGCAGCCAACAATATTCCTGACACCTTTAAATTCAGCCTTACATGAAGTTTTAGGTTGTGGACAAAATGCAGACAAATGCCTTGCCAGTATGTAACATGAATGCCTGTGTTATGGTTTATACATTGTGTCAACTTGGGGAGTCTAGAGGTTTGGCTGAGTAGACTCAGCACGAAGCCAAGGTGCTTACTTTGTACACATCCTGAGCCTGTGGAAGAGGGGGGCATGGAGACTGTGTAAGAGCCACACACCCCCTGGGTGGGGGTAGGCTGTTTACAATGTAAGGGAAAAGAGGCTGCTTTGCTGCCATTCTTCCCTTTTGCTGGTTGTTTTTGCTGTGCTCTGCTGTCATGAACGTTTGCCCTCTGCCATGTGCCACTCTGCCTTAGAACCAGCCAAGTATGGGCTGAAACCTCCACAAACTGTAAGCTAAAATAAACCTTTCCTTTCTTCATTTGGGGTGCTGGGTATTTTGTCTCAGCAACAAGAGAAAAGTAACCAAGACAGCCCGCTAATCCAATTCCCAACAGAACCCTCATTCCCATGTGAAACTTCCTGAGAACAGTCTTCCCTTTCCACATTCCCCTAAGCATTCTGGTCATCCAAGACCAATAGAATTGCCTACCCATCTCTACCTACAGCCTTCTGGGATTTCTTTAGCCTGATTCTCCAATCTCTTTTCACACATTCTGAACCACAAGGTCAGGCATACTTACAGCAATGATCCTACCTCTCTGCTAACAACGTTCAGTTAGTCATATTTCTGTTGCTATAACAAAGTACCTGATGAGCACAATTTAAAGGAGAAAAGGTTTATTTTGGCTCACAGTGTCAGATATTTCAGGCTGGCTGGCTCCAAGGAAAAAACGTCATGGCAGAAGGGCATAGCAAAGGAAATTTAATCGCCTCGTGGCATCCAGTCAGCAGGACTGGTCTAGCAACTGTATGGGGGCATTGCTGATGATATACGTGAGAAATGGTGGCTCATTTGTGAAGGCAAGGGAAGGGGGAGAAGAAATGGAAAGACACGAATGAGAGGGATGATGAAGTTGCACAGAGAAAAGAAAGGTTACTGGAGTCTTAAGAAAATGTGAGGTAGCTAGTGCTTTCCACTCCTACAGATGACCTAAAACTGGCAAGTGATAATAGAGTAGTGAAAAGCTATGAAATTGAACATGACGTAGGTAGAGCCTGCCGTGTGTAAGGTGAGGTGCTGTGCACTACAAGGGATATGCAACAGTTCCTACCATGAGAGATTTTTACTCCAGTAAGAATCAATAGAGAATACATGAATCGTGTGCTTTTCTGTGCATGAATCACGCTCCCAGACCCTATATATATTTTATAATACTTAGCTTCCAACCTAATCCTGAGGACTGCATAGATTACCTTTGCACTTTGATGGAGTGGATGATGAAGACTGAAATTTTAAATTATTTTATCGAAGTTGTACAGCAAGAATCATATTGAGCCAGGATTTGAACTAGGGTCTAAGAACCAGACAAATAACTTTGCAAGGTGGAATGAGACAGACATTTATAGAGGCATAAAAGTGGGCCATCAGGGCTTAAAGGCCAGTGAACTCTACCAGCTCAGGAATATTTAAGGAGAGCTTCATGAAGGGAGCAGCATTTGAACAGGTTGAGAGTAGGATTTTAGCAGGAGGCTGTTGGCAAAGAAGGCAAAGAAGGTAGGAGTGTAACCAGGATGGAATTTATTTAATTTGGAAGTCAAAATATATATATATCCTTTTCATTACACAAAACTAAGGCAGTGAGAGCACATACATGAAGACAGTATGACTGAAAGGGATGTATTCATCTGAATTATAAAAGAAAGGCTATAAAGGAAGACCAAGATAAGAACACTGAAGACCTTCAGTACAAATACAAGAGGTCCTAGGAGACAGAGAACACCATTCGAATCGGCATAGTTACCAATGGAGATTGCATTTTTTCTTTCTCACCTTGGCAGTGCTTATCTCAGAACCAGTATTCCAGAGGCTTAAGGGATCGAGTGGAAACGGAACAAAACGGGCAGAGTTGTGTGGGTATAAAACAGAAATGGAAAATACTTCTGAAGGGAATCAATGTTTTTCTTTGATGTATTTATTTTTAGACCAGACCATATCTCAATATGAAACCTATATCGGAGGCCGATAAAAAACGTGCAAGTAACCAGTCAATTCCACAACTGGCTGATGTGTTGAATCTTGCAAAAAAGGAAAAAAAATTTGTGATATTTGATCTTTTTGGTCCTCCACCAAAACATCCTCTCAGAAACACATATGTCCGTCGGGTAGTAAGCGTGATCCTTGCTTCTAAAATTGAGCAACATCTGGTATGTCTGTCTCAGTATTTATGGTCAAGATTGGGAAGTGTGGGTTGTGTGCTCCAGGAGTACAGTAGTTCAATTTAACCTATCTTTCAGTATTTCCTGGGATCCTTAAATAATTTTGTTTTCTACGGGAAGCAAATTATGCATATATTCTCGAGAGAGAGTCTTGCTCTGCAGTTCAGGCTGGCTTTGAACTCACTACTTAGCCTGGATTGGCCTCAAATTCATGACAGTCCTATTGCCTCAGCCTCCCATGTGCTGGGATTGCAGGCAGGCGCCACCACACTCAGCTGCAAGATTATTTTGTATACACCTACATGTGGCTATCTGAGAATGCCCTAGTTGAATTTATCTCAGTGCAGAAGAACACTGAGATTGTTTGCTATTCCAAGCCAAGAGAAATATCAGCACCTTGTTGAAGAGGAACATGTATAATTATTATGTGATATAACCTGCACCATCACTCGCATAGGTCTAGTAAAGCTACTAAAGCTCTGAGGATTGGCCTTGATCAATGATCTGGAAAGACAATTCTTACTAGAGATCTCTTTATCATGCTTTTCAGAACCAACACTACATTTGAATTGTCCGTTGTTCCAAATCACTTAAATTGTCAGTATAGAAGAGTGCTACGGGTGAACAAATGGATATATTATGAAATGGACCTATTTCCACAGATGATTAATAACAGCAACACTAGTGACAGGAAACAACTCATCTTAAAGATTATTTTTAGCACTGATCAGAGTTTTTTTATCCCTCTCTTTTATCCATACCTACCAACTTTACCATCCTCTTAACCTTTTTTCTTCTGGGACTGGGGATTGAGTCTGGAGCGTTGTGCATGGTAGGCAAGTGCTCTACCACTGAGCTTTATCACCCATCTTCATCTACTTTTAAAAATATTAGACAACATTAGGCCAGACTGACTGTTCCACTAAGGGCTAAACTCTTCCTCTGCTATTTATAGACTACTACAAGTGCTAGGATGGAGCTTCATCCTTCTCTGTGGGGCTCTCTATAATTACGTAGCTAATTATCTTGTTTCTCCTGACAGATTTTTTGGTTGCCAGGTCATGATAGGGATTACGTCAGGGACACGGCCCCTGGTTTTCAGCATGTGGGCCGTTTATTCTCTATTGATCGCCTTACGAAAGAAAATATCAGTATAATAAATGTTGACTACAAAACGTTATTCTACAATGGACTGAGGTAAGTAACCATACCTCTCTTGGCATGCACTGCCTTACTGGTACAAAATACACATATCCCCTAAGCTGTTTAATTGCCCCTTCTCATTTTAGGACTTCTTTGTGTGATTATCTTTTTCAGTTCCTTTACTTCCTCCTTTCTGCCTCTCCATCCTTTCCTCTACTAACAGACATCACTAGGTGTAGACTGTTCTCCCCCAAGAAAGTAGATTTGAGCTCCTCCTCCTCTGTGCTATAATCTCTCCTCATATAATACACTTTAAAAAGCTTTAATACATGTTTGCAGCATATAATGATGACATTCATGGTGGGGAGGTGGTACATGGTACAACACACTTAATTTCTTTTTATACTTCCCCTTCTCCTTCCAATCCCTCTCCATCCGTATCCTGGTTCTCTCCTATTATGCAAAACACCTATCACCCTATCTTGTACTGTCTTTTATTTTGCTCTATAATTTATTTACATTTTGGGTTTCTCATATAGGAAATCCATTTTCCTATACATACTAATGTTTATCTTTCTTTGTGGCAGAGTATTACTCCATTGTACCTAAATACCACGTTTTCTTTATCCTTTCATCTTTTGCTAGACATATAGACCTCTTCCAAGATTTAGCTATTAGGAATTATGCTGCTATAAATGTAGGTGCACATGTATCACTGTAATATATCTTTAACTCTTTCTTAAAGATACCCAGAAGGAAAATACCTGGGTTGGATAGAATTTATGGTTTCAATTTTTTTAGAATCTTCATACTAATTTCCATAATTGTACTAGTTTACACCCCCATCAAGAGTGTCGAAGGGCTCCCTCTTCGCTGCAGCTTCACCAGCATGTATTGTTTTTTGATTAAATTTCTACATATTCCTTATATATATATATATATATATATAGTGGATTTTTGAGTTTTTCCTTCAAAAAGCACAAAGAAGTAACTCTTTACTATTGTTTCCTAATTTAAAAACATTTGTCAGTAGGTGATCCTTAGAATTATATTGGAGACAGTTCTTACACACTGAGTTATTGCCACTACTGCCTGCAAAGGAGGTAGTATTATTCTTAAGTTTATAAACTGAGGCTGAGAATATGCCACACGAGTGCATGGCAGAGCTAGGATTCAAACACAGGCTTGCGCACAGCAGTTTCCAATATGACGTAGCTTGTTGGGGCTAAAAATTTTGAAAGTACTTCCACGGTATTTTTTGTGAGAACTGAATCTCTGAAAGTAGAAACTTGACTAGAATTACTCGATGTCTTTCTTTACCTATTTTCTTCCTTTTCTTCAGTCTTAGAAAAAAATCGGGTTTTATTTACTTGACTCAATTCTTCTAAAAATTCTGCATATTTGAAATGTGAAATGTTCACTAGGTTGATATTTATTTTGTACATTCAACTACTATTTTGGAGCTGGGTATTGTACTAGCCTGTATATACAAGAGATGAGTAAGACAGAATTTCTTAAGTTACTATAGTCAAATATCAGAAGAGTAACAGGTGAGCAGATCATTAAGAGGTAGTAAGTGCTGGGATGCAACTAAAGGCAGGTGCCACTGCAGCATGCCAGAGGCAGCCTAGCCCAGCTTGTAGAAGCCAGCTACCACCTTAAAGAGTCAGGGGCTGTGAAAATTGGTTTTCCCAACAGTAGCTTGAAATTCACTTGGAAATTTGCAAATGTTACAGATAGGGCCAGGGCACCCCCTTCTTTTTCCTTCCTTCCTTCCTTCCTTTATTTTTCTTCTTTTTCTCCTTTTCTTTCTCCTTTCTCTTCTCTCCCTTTCTTTCTTCTTCTCTCCCTCTCTCTCTCCTCTTTTCTCCATCTCTTTTCTTCTCTTTCATTAAATTCCAGCTCACCGTTGCTGCTACAGAAGCAAAGGTACTAGATCCAGTCCTTTACCTCACAGCCCTGTCACTGTGAATGATAAAGTGCCCCTGGGTCAGTCCCTTCTGATGATTTAGCCAACAGCCTTTCACAAACACGGTGGCTGCGCCTCTTGCAGATATTGAGAGCAAACTGGGTCTAAATCCCCTGGGGTTCTGTTTTTGTTCCAGGGATTATAAAGCAGCTAACATCAATATCAATTTATACCTTGTCAATGAGCCTTGGATTTTCTCACTAGCCTGGTGTTCCAGAATTAACTCAGTGACAACAGACGACATTCCACGCCTGAGTCAGCTTACTCGCCCCCACTTCTTCATGGTGAGCTGCTTGTCCAGATTGTTCTGTTAAGCCTGGTGTCATGGTGGCCTATGCCCTCCACCCCTGTGTTAAAAACTGTACACTATCCTCTGAGCTACTCAAGAGTAGAAACTTCCATGATACTGGAAATGCGGCATTCTCCCTTTTCTCACCCAAATCCTCCTCTGATTTTCATTTTGATCATTATAGTTGGCTTTACATGCGGTGTGTAATTCAACCCCCTGAGTGGGCTACCAGTGTTATTATCTCCATGAGGAAGCTGAATCCAGACACCTTTGCACACGACCTCATGATGTAAGATCCAGAATGTGGTCTGACTCCAGAGCTGTGTTATTGCAGCCCTGCATTCCTAGAGGTGCAGCCACAACTGACAGTGGCGTGGAATGTGGGCTGAAAACTAAGTGTACTTGACTCTAAAGGCAAAACTGTGCCTTGCATAGATGCTCTTGAACCGGTAAACCGTGTCCGGTCGCCTACCCTGGTATCCTGTTCTATCCTTTCTGTTCCTCATTGTCAGACACTTGGGAACCTGAAGACCTGGTTAGAGTCCCAACTAAATTCCATCACTTATTAGCTGTGGAGGGACACTAGGTCAGGCAGTTACTATGACTGTCTCTCTTACCTGTATGGAGATTAGGTTGACCGAGTGGGGCACAATAGCATACAGCAGAAAATGGGGTTTTCTGTTTGTTTTTGTTTTATTTTTAAAGACATGTTGTGGCTTGGGGCTTTTGCAAGGGGAACAATATAATACAGGACATATATTTTATAAGGTTATTTATAATAGCTACCCAAAGAATCATATACAAAGAGAGTGTGGGAAATCTGTCCACACACTAAATACCAAAGAATCCAGCTGAGGGGCTGGATCCTACAGTGATGTCCTGCATGAATCCAGCTGAAGAACCATAACAGTGCTTTCCACAAGTCTAACTGGGGGTGAATAGCCCATGACAATGTCTCATGCAGGCCTCTTTCGTGGATCTGTGCTGGGAAGGCCCAAAGGTCGGTGGTGGAAGCTAGAAAGTCTATGCCAGTGGGATGAAGGATGTAGGCTAGCAGGCTGAGAGTTCTGTACTGGAACCAAGAAGCAGCGCTCAAAGTAGAAAACAGAGCTCCCCTGAAAAGCATCAGAGCTTCCCCAAAAAGTACCACAGCCGTGCTCAGCAACAGTGAGGTCCTAAGCTCCTCCAATGATGAGGAAAGGCGAGTTCCTATCAGAAAAGCCCATGTGACAAGCTTCTTCAGGAGACTGCGCAGTGCACCATCTTTCCCTCTGGAGCCAAGAAGCAATGCTCAAAGTGAGGACCAGAGCTCCCCCAACGTGCACCGAAGCCGTTCTCAGCAACAAGGTCCTGAGCTCCTTGGACGATAACAGCCGAGTTCATCAGGAAAGCCAGCATGACAAGCTCCTCCAAGAGAACCAACAGATTCTACCAGCACCCAACAGCTTCTACCACCTCTCAACAGCCAATCTCCTTCTCCAATTCTGCCTCTTATGCCACTGGCAACAATCCTCAGGTGGGCCTCGCACACCCAGCACCACACTAATTCAGTTCAGCTGGGTGTTACAAGCTGACCACCAGTTGTCAGACCACCACAAGACAGAATATTATTAGGTCATGCAGGCTGACCTTGAACTCTTAGGCTCAAATGATCCTTCTACCTCAGCTTCCCAAGAAGGTGGGACTACATGCCACCACACCTAGCTAGAAGACAGCTTCATTTTGCTCCTTTGAAAGTTCAGCCCATAGGCAGAGAAGCCTGCAGTGGGATGCGGGAGTTGCGTTGTGCTCCCCACGCCTCCACTGTCACTGGTCCCCGTTTCTGACCTGGTCAGGGCCTGGACTAGGAAACCTGGGATCAGGGTCAGGCACACAATCTCTCGGGGTCTGTACTGTGTTGAGGCTATCTGGTAGAAATAAGGAGTTTCTGACTTCTTTCTCTGGTCACTTGAATGTCTTTCTGGAAATAATTATAAAGGGAGCCTTGGATGACAAAAATCCTCAGTACAGGGGAAGCCTTTCCACCTGTCTGACCCCTATACAACTTTCCTTAATGCGTATACCATATATTTTTCTAACGTTTTTGTTTTTTAGAATTGATTACAAAAGCAAAGTTATTTGTTATATAAAATTCCATTATGGAAATGTTCGGTTTGGAAAACAACCCACCATCCATACCCTTGTCTCTCTGAATCAGTCATGTCTCAAAGTTTGGAAGTACACTTTCACTTACATGATGCTATTATTTCTGAAAGCACATTTTTCATTTCAGTACTTGAACTGATAGTAAATTCATATGACCCAGAGTTCAAAAAGCATAAAAGGATGTAAGTTTAAAAAAATGGAACATCTGCATCTAGCTTGGGCTTTTTCTTAAAGGACTACCAGTGCAGTGTGTCCTTGTTTAGAGAGGTAGGCCTTTTCTAGGCAGCTCACATTCTGCAGTTAAGACTGTACAGTCACCGTGTGAAAGTGGAAATAAAAATTAATCTGTCTGTCCCTGCTTTGTTGTTTTTAAATTAGAGATGATAGTATAATGGAAGCACTTTTATCCAGTGCAGTATGGTCTCACCTTTGGTCTGTTAATTGAGAAAGCTAAGTGATAGAAACCAAAAGCCCACACTGAACCAGACCAGACCTTCTGACACGAGAGAAGTCTTTATTGGGGAGGGACAGAGTAGCAGGCTACCTAGAGGACCAAGGTAGCCCCGAGCTGAGGAAAGCGTGGGCCTTTAAGCTCTTTTTTCTGGTGGGGGTGGGGTGGGGTGAGGAGATGTCCCTGGGCCAGAACAGGCCGAGCCCTGAGCAGCCGAGAGGGCATCCAGGCCAGAAGCCTGAACGGCAGGAGTTGCCCATGTCAGAATGACCCGAGCAGGTGAACTGCCAGAGCGAATGAGGGCGGGGATAGCTTTTGTGGCCGAGGGGAACTGAAGTGGAACAGGTAAGGGAATGAGAGAAATATTGAGAGTTAAAGTTTTCCCACAAGGCGGGGTGAGGCTGGCTGCCTTGTGACTTATCACTAAGGTGGATAAATCATTAAAAAGATACATCCTATCAGATAGCTTTAAATGCTTAACAAAAACCACCTAAAGGCCCGGGAAATAGCCCAGCGGCACAGCGCCTGCCTGGAAAGTGTGAGGTTCTGAGTTCAATTCCTAGTAACCACCCCCCCCAAAAGCCACCTAAAACCTAGCATCCTAAAATTCATTTTAGTAGGTCTTATGTTCTGTGTAATGACTAAGTGGTCCCTCCGTCCTAAGCCTGTAAGTTTAAGTCTGTGTCTAGGATAGCCTCATTGATTTGTCTGGAGTCTCACCTGGGATGACTCAGGTCTCTGTGGCCACATATCTTCAAGGAAAACAGCCTGAGTGTGTTTCCCTGGTGACAGGGAGCTCCCAGCAGCAAGAGAGGGCAAACCCCAATGCTCACACGCTTTTCAGTGGTCCCCGGTGTTTGACAGTCTTCCGCTGCCACATGTCCAAATCCAGATACAAGGTCTCTAGACCTCACCTTTTGATGGGGAGAGGAGGCACAGCTAAGTCACATTGTTTACAAGCCTGCGCGTAGGTTTGGAAGGAATACTGTGGTCATTTTAATGTACAGTATATAACACACACACTCCTCAACACATTTTGATTTAAAATTCATTCACCTTTTGACAGACAAAATCTTTTCTTATTGAGTACTTTAGCTCATTGAGTTTTATATTCTCCTGCTTATTTAAATATCAACTGAACTAAACATACCTGTAGTTTTTAATTTTTGTTTCTTTAAAAAAGAACAAGCCCAGGTGTGGTGGTGTACATCTGTAATCCCAGAACTCAGGAGGCTGAAGCAGGAGGATTGCTGTATGTTTGAGGCCAGCCTGGGCTACAAACTGAGCTCAAGGCCAGCCTGAACTGCATAGTGAGACCCTGTCTCAAAAAGAAAAAGGAAGGAACAAGAATTTAAAATCACTGGAAAAACAACCAGAATGAGGGATTCACCTAGGCCTAATATTTCCCTACGGTAATCTCTCAGGGTTTCACGCATACCCAATCAATCCAATTGCAGTTTATATTTTTAATGACATATTTTGTCCTCATTGAGTTTTAAAAATCATTTGACTTAGTTTTCTTGAAAATGGCATACATCTTTTCCCTCGTATTTTATAGATTTGACCAACATTTAATCACACTGCACAGTTACAATAAGAAATTCAGGCAACCTGTGGTTCCATTTGGGAACAAGGACAACTGATTCTTGGTGAACATTCAGCTTGCCCTGGTGGGCGTCCTGGAGCGGTCAGTAGACCAAAGCATCAGTGCATTTCCCTGACGGACTAACAGCCTCAGTTTAGTGGAAACTGGAATTGAGCTTCTAACGTACTTAGCTAGTAGGGCTATTGTTGAGCATTAAATGTGAAAATATACCTAAAGTGGTGAGAATGCCCGCCTACTGCTGAAAACAGCCTCAGAATACTTATGAGGCTTCATCTTTATTATCATTGTTGTGATTATTAAAGTCATCATTAATACTATTATTCAGCACAAAGAAGGCCCTTGGGGTAGGGTGGAGAACGGTCTGAGAAAGAAGAAAAAGCCTCAGCCCCAGCGGCATCAAGCAGAACTGGAAGAGGAGCCGTGAAGGTGGGAATGGAGGGAAAGATCAAACCAGAGGGTTATAAAATTCATATTAGCAGATGAGGAGACAGAGCCTGCAAAATAGGTAATTTGAATAAAGAGCCTGGAGCAGTGGGCATGTAGTAAAAGGGAATTATAGTTCAATATATTTATTTGAAGACTGATGATTCAGAGACGTGCTTGCCAAATGCTGGTTCACAGACTAGCTGTTTCAGCATCACCAGGAGTACATGTTAAAAACAGAGCTTTTGGTCTCTTAGGTCTGTAGTTAGACCCAGAAGCCTTTATTACTAAAAGCTGCCCAGGAAGATTTGGCTGGGGAGAGACAGGTGGAGGAAGCTTTGTCATAAAAACACAGAGTACTGCAACTCAAGACGCCTGGGCTGGAATCCTGGGTGCAGAACCGAATTGTTGTTTGCCTTCTCTGAGACTTCCTCAGACCTCTGTCCTGAGGGTGGAGGGAGAGAAGGGCGAGGAGCGCTTTATTCCTTCACAGGCCCCTGCTGCACGATGGTGAGGGGAGGAGAGCTGTGAATCATGTGTACTGAGGCTGCTGCACCCGCTCTGCTCCGCTTCCTCTCTTTCCCTGGCCTGGGCCGCATAGCAAGGGGCTTGGCCCATACAATCCAAAATTCTTCCAATTATAAAGTTGTAAAATTTTGGTTGTGTTTTGCAGACTCCGTGGTTCTATATGTCCATATGGCTCTTGCTGGACCTTGCTTCTGCGGTTATCATTGTTGCCATATTTTGTTTTCACTGGTAAGTGTATATCTGTAACTTTAAGTGATGTTTTCCCAAAATAAAAGTAAGAAATGTATTCTCATTGAAACTTGAGAAAACACAGTTACACTCTTCCTGTAACCCTGCATGGAAGGACAAGAGCTACGATACAAACCTCTCGTTTCTTCTCGTGCTGCCTGCAGCTCCTCACATGCCTTGCTCCTTCCCCGTGCGAGAGTATTTTCAGGGTAATGAGTGTCACTGGCGCTTAACTGGGTCTGTTAGGGTAGATTCACCATGGAGCAGTTAGAAGAGAGTATGAATCCATGATCAGGGAGCCTGGGTTTCAGCACCTGCTTGTGCCCCTTTGTTGCTGGGTGACTAAGAAAATCACTGTTCCGTCTGGGCCATACTCTTTATTTGCCCAAGAAATTGAGTTTTTCTAACCTTGCTGGGAAAATGCTACAGGACTGCAAGTTTAAAGGTAGAAGAGGGAGGGAAAATCCTGGAAGGAGAAAGTTAGAACAAACTGTGGTTCTTTAGTTAGAGGAGAACCATCATTTCTCGATTTGTGACTTATCCTTTAAAGGAGCAAGCACAGGCCCTCTGCTCAAGTGAGAATTTGATGGGATAAAGTTTCTTTTTTATTAAGTTTATTGGTACACTTTAGATGTACATAACAATCATATTCATCATGAGGAATTCATACCTGTACATGATATATTTTGATTCCTCCTTTTTTCCCCAATCTCCTCTCCTCCCTGCAACCCCTCTTACCCTCCCTATTACAAAGCTTTGTTTCCATTTTATCCTTTTTTTTAACATCATTTTTTTCTCCTTTTCCCTTCCTTGATAAAGTTTCTTTTCTGGCCACTACCTTGTGTTTTGAGAAAGGCCTGTGAGTTTATGGGTAGTCTGCTTGCTTCTAGGTGGAGAGAGCTCAAAAAAGAAAAATTGCTTGAAGCCTCTAGAGCCTTCAGAGGTAAAGTCGGGGGCCTTGCCCTTCCTTTTCCTACATCCCTGCCCGCTGCTTCCAGAAGACAGGGTTTGCTTTTCTTTTTCTTTTGTGGTACTGGATATCGAACTCAGGACCTTGTGCTTGCCAGGCAGGCACTGTGCCACTGAGCTATATTCCTGGCCAAGGGTTTGCTTTTCATATCTGTGATAAGAGCTGGAGGTGTGTGGGAAGTCTGGGCTGCAGGGACCAGGAGAAGTTCGAAAGTACTGAATTATCAGTCCTCCCTGTGTCCATGGGGACCAGCCAAGGATTCAACCAAGCATTGATGAAAAATGCTTGATAAAAATGTTGTTGCTGTTGTGCATTAAATAGTCAGGCCTGTGATGGCTATGTCTGCACCAAACACGTACAGACTTCTGTTTTTGTCATTAGACCTCTGTCACTTAACAATGGGGATACATTCTCAAATCATACAAACATTATAGGATGTATTTAACACAAACATATGTCAGTATGGGTTTAGGGGTGTGTGTGTGTGTGTGTGTGTGTGTGTGTGTGTGTGTGTGAGAGAGAGACAGAGACAGAGACAGAGAGCGAGAGAGAGCCTGTTGCTCCTGGGACCATGGTAAACAAAACATAATATTAAATCAAGCACAAGAGAATATTATGCAATAGAGACATAAATATGAGGAGTATGAGTTTTCTGCTGCTATCACACAGTAGAGTGTTTTCAGTAAACTTTTTTATGAGTAGATGGAATACATTCTAAAATAATGACTAGAAAGTACAGTACAGTAAATATAGTAGTAGTTCTTGAAAATGATAAAACTTTACTGAGAAGACCCAAGTAATTGGAGTAATATGTCATATTCATACATTATAAAACCTAATATTATAAAGATATTAGTTGTCATTAAATTGACCTACATACATATTCAGTTCAAGTCCAGCGAAAGTCCCCTTCCCTCCTGAGAAGCTGACAAGAAATGAAGTGATGTTCGCTGCTGTTTCTTCCAGACTGAGATATACTGTGGGAAAGAGTCACTGTGGAGTTCTGGGCTTTGGGTTCTCATTCATTTTTGGATTTGGGCCCTGTAGTTCCTCACCGTATTGTAAACTCTTCAATAATTTTAAGATGTTTCCTTGTTTTTGTATATCGTCTAGTTTTTCATTCTTTGACAGAGGCTTGGTCTCAGTGTTCCAGCTCCATTTTTAGAAGTATCTACTATCTGTTTTTTTTCTATCAGCCAGATGATAATTATTTATTCAGAATTTAATATGTGACAGACACTTCTGAGAACTATGTACACAGTGGCAAGCAGGACAAAGTTTCTGTCTTTATTAGGTCCCAATCTAACTGAGGATGTGTCCTTTTTTTATTTTAAAGAGAAAAGAACAAAAACAAAGGCAAAGACAAACAAAGCAACACAAAAACAATTAAAAAATACAGAATTTCAAACAAGGTGGTAGGAAATTAACAATGGGTGTTGTGTTACATATTGTTATCTTCAAACTGGTTACTCAGATAACCAGATGCAGGCATGTAAAATTGATCAATTAAAAATTAACCGTTCCTGGGCTGGGGATATAGCTCAGTGGAATAAGCGCCCGCCTAGCAAGCTCAGGGTCCTGAGTTCGATCCCCAGTACCGCCAAAAAAACAAACAAACAAAAATTAACTGTTCCTTTCAATAAACCAACAGAAATTAGTACTACAATTATCTTAGTTACTTTGTGTACATATATATATATATATATATATATATATATATAATTTTTCCCTTCCTATTTTCTTTCTTTTCTCTTTTCCTTCATCCAAGTTGTTCTTTCCTTTTGAACAGTTTCTTTTTTGGTGGGGTGGTACCAGGACTCAAACTCAGGACCTTGCATTTGCCGCTGAGCCACATCCTTGGCCCTTGAGCAGTTTCTTTCCCTTTCCCAATAGCTATTGGATGTGTTCATTTTTATGTTTAACTGATTTGTAGCCAATGGCTGTGAAATGCATGGACTTTAGGCAAATGTAAGCTTTTGGCTTCTGAGGCTTCCTCGGTAAGCCGGAGCCTTACACTACACTCTTAAGCCCCCCGACCCCAGCCTGAATTGGAGGGCCATAGCGAAGCCTGAGGGAGGTGGGAAAAGCATGCTGGAAAGAACCTGAGAAGGAAAGTGAGGATGACTTGGATTTCACACACGACTGGCAGGATTGGAGAAGGGCTATCTGAGGAACCTGTATTTGTGTCTTTTCTGTCCCATAGGCTCTCAAAGTTTAACTGTCTCAGTGGATCAATATGAGGATCAAGAAGCTAATAGGCCTCCTACCCGAGTTGAAGAAAAACCTTGGACTCCAGGTGTACCTGGCCCACAGAAGCCACTGGACACTCCTCATATCAAAGAACTCCTCGAGAGGAAACCAGGGTCGGTCAACGTTGTGCAGGACACTGCTACACCAGTGGTGCACACCTAGGACTTTCAAGCTAGCCAAGTAGCCAACTGGGAGGCTGCCAGTGAAGCTGCCCCTCAAACTACATTACCCACCGTGAAGACACATAAGTTAACAATGCCCTTCACAGAGACCCCCCCATCCTAAAATACACCAAAAGACACCAGATTAGACACCCCAAAGAATCCAGTGCAACAGTATATTCTGCTACACCCAACATCCCACTCTAGTATGTCATTCAAGAATTAGCCACAACTCACCACCTCCTCCTTCCTTTCTGTGCCTGAGAAGAGTGATGGTGGAGAGGGGTCCCGAAGGCACAAAAAGGCTACTGAGGCTCTCAGGAGGACCATTCTGGTCCAGCCTTTCTATAAATAATGCATCTTAAAGGGCAAGGAGAAAACAATGGTGTGTGGTCTTGGAACTGGAGCTGGTTGTTCTCTGGGTTAATACTTTCATAGTATTTTCTGCTAAAAGAATGACTGGGGTGAACATCAGAATCTAATAAAGACAATATTTCAGAAAGTCAGAAGATCAATGGTCTATTCTTTGGCCCACTCTGTTATCACTCAGGCTGATGGAGATGGGGGGATGGATGCCATGGTGAGGTCATCCTAAGCTAGGGAATGAAAGACGGCCCGGGTATGAGTCAGTCCAAGTTTTCATCTAAAACACATACATCTTCTCCCTTAGTGTGACGTGGAATGCTTTCTAACACTTCGTGGTTCACTGATTCCCTGGTGGTCTTAATTCCATGCCCACTCAGTGGCCCTTGGCCTTTGGAGAAATCCAGAGCCACATCATGTTCCTGAATCTCTATCAAACTGAAGGATTCCCAAAAAGGCATGTCCAGGACCTGTCATGTGAGAGAAGCAGTAAAATGAGATAAAAATGGAATGTTTAAGAATACCTTAGTACCTGGCAAGCGCAGGGTCCTGAGTTCGATCCCCAGTACCGCCAAAAAAAAAAAAAAAAAAAGAATACCTTAGTAATGAAACCCGTGTACAAGCTCTAGAGTCTGTCCTTCTGGTTGACACTAAGAATTAGATATTGCCATTTCCTTCAAATAAGATGCAAATATTAATGAGTACAAATATTTAAATCTTCAAGGCAACAGGCAGAACATGATTAACTGTCAAGTAAATTCAATCAGATAGTAATAGTTCTTAGGATCCAGAGAGAAAGTGACATTATTTTAGAATTAGGAGAAATCTGGAAAAAGTTAGAACTGAATGGCATAGGATTTAGAAAACGAGATAAACACAGAGTACATATGAAATAGGCTAAGCAACATAAACACAACTTTAATATCAATCTTAAACCCTTTTTACTTGTTCTCTTTAAAAATTGCGATAAATATATATACACAATGGTTTCTATTTTCACAATTTTTATGTATGGTTGAAGGGCAGTAAGTATATTCACTCTGTTGAACGATCAATACCACAATGTAAATCCAGAACATTTTCAACATGTAAAACAAACTTCAAATTGATTAAAGACTGAAACCACAAAATGACTAGAAGGAAATATAGGAGCAAAGTTTTGACATTGGCCTGGGAAATGGTATTTTTGGGTATGACAATATAACCCATAGGGCGAGAGCATGCATTGGTGAATATTACTTCCGGGATTAATATCCCCCAAAGAAGGAACTCAGCCAACTTAGTAGCAAGAAAAGTACCTTCCTAAAAAGTGAGCCAAGTGTCTGAATAGACATCTCCCTAAAGAAGACGTATGACCGCCAACAGGTACACGAGAAGTGCTCCACATCTCTAGTAATTACGGAGATCCAAATTAAAGTCACGATGACGCATGCGCTCGTACCTGTCGGGATGACTGTTAGAAGAAAGACAACCAGTGTTGACACTGATGTGGAGAAAAGAGAACCCTGTACATGTTGGCAGAAATATAAATTAGTACAGTCTTAGGAAGACTGTATGGAAATTCCTTAGAAAAGTGAAAATACAACTGCTATATGACCCAGCAATCCTGCACTGGATATGCCAAGGAAAATGAAATCAGTATTTGAATAGGTATGGGTATGCACCTTTTTTTTTTTTTTGGTACTGGGGATCGAACTCATGACCTCAGGCTTGCCAGGCAAGTGTTTATGCCACTGAGCTATATCCCTGGCCCCTGGCATGCACCTGTTTGTTATAGCATTTTTTATAATAGCCATGCTATAGAACTAAATGTCCATCAACAAGATGAATAGATTAAAAAATGCAGTATATTTGCATAATGGGATACTGTTTAGGCTTAGGATATATCCCAACATTTATGATAACATGGGTATACTTGGAGGGCATTCTACTAAGTGAAACAACCTAGATACAGATTTTATTATTTTTTTTCTTTTTGAGACAGGGTCTTGCTATGCAGTTCAGGCTGGCCATGAGCTCACTTTGTAACCCAGGCTGGTCTCTCTGACTAACGATCCTCCTGCCTCAGCCTCCCTACTGGCATCACAGGCATGTACTAACACACCCGCATTTACTTGATTTTAAATCCCACAGTTACCACACTGTAACTACTGAGAGGCCTAACTACATGAGAGCGGCCTAACTACATGAGCTCACATGTGAAATCGGAAACACTCAAACTCAGAAGCAGAGTAGAATGGTGATTGTTAGGGGTTAGGGAGAGGGAAAAATGGGGAGATGCTGGTTTAAGGGTATGAAGTTTCAGTTATGCAGACGATAATTTTGAAGCTCTAAGTTACATACAACAATGTGACTGTGGTTAACAACAGTATACAGATACTATATTAACATTTGATAAGAGGGTCGATCTTAAGGGCTCTCACCACAAAAACAGTATCCATGGTGTGCGGGCTATGGTAATTAGATTGATTCTGGTGACTATTTCAGTGTGCAGGTATATATAAAAGTGGACACCTTCAAAGCAGTATATTCAAGTTTTATACGTCACTATCTTCCCTCAGCCCCCCCCCCACCATCCTGCTTTCTAGGAATTTGACGAGGTGCTTCATACAGTGTACAGTCCATTTGTGACCAGCTTACTTCCCTGAGCATATGGCCAAGTTTCATTCCGGTTACAGGGTGGGTTACAGTTTCCTTCCTCCTTCAGGCTGAATAATAGCCCATCACATTTATATACCACACTTTGGTGGTATATAAATGGACACCTTCCTTGTCTCTGCCTCTTGGCATTTTATCCTTATTAATGCTGCTACAAACATGCTTGTACAGATATCTTTTGCACCCCCGTTTCCACTCCTTTTGGGTATATACCCAGAACTATTTTGTTATGGTTCTAATTTTCAGTTCCCTAATGATAAGTGATGAGCACTTTTATATGTTTTTTGGCTATTTGTATAATTTCGGAGAAATGCCCAAGTCCTTTGATTATTTTTAAACGTAACTTGTTTTGTTGTTCACTTTTAGGAGTCCCTTATATATAGTACTCTGAATGTCAGTCCTTTGTCAGACATTTCCCCCCGTTCTGTGGCTTGCATTGTGAGTTTGTTGGTAAAGTCTCTTGAAATAAAAAAGCTTTTAATTTTGATTAAGTCCAATTTACCAATTTTTTCTTTTGTTCCCTTTCCTTGTGGTGTCAGACTTTAAGGAATCAGCCAAACACAAGGTCATGGCCATTTTGCCCTACGTTTTACTTTTCAAGTTTTATTTTAGCTCTTAAGTCTACATCTCTGACCCATTAAGAGTTTATTTTTGTACATGCTATGAGGGTCAAATGTCATTCTTTTTAATGTGGCTGCCCAGTTTTCCCAGTGGCATTTGTGGAGAAGACTCCTTTCTCCTTTGAATGTTCTCTGCACCCTGTCCAAATGCACCTGACCATCTATATGAGAGGGTTTATTTCTGAGAGTCCAAGCTGTCCCACTGGCCTAGATGTCTATGTTTATGTTAACAGCACACAGTTTTAATTACTAGTTTGTAATAAGCTTTGAAATTAGGAGGTGTGTGAGTATGCCAACTTTGTCCCTTTGTTCCAACATCATTTTAGCTACTATGTGTCTCTTAAGATTCCACATAAATTTAAGTTTGAAAAAAGGGCACTGATATATTGATAGTAATTGCAGTAAACCTATATCTATAGGTTTTGGGTCTTAGTGACATCTTTTTTTGTTCTTTTTCTTTTTGAGACAGGGTCTCACTATGTAGTTCAGGCTGGCTGTGAGCTCACTTTGTAGACCAGGCTGGTTTTAAACTTGTAACAATCCTCCTGCCTCAGCCTCCTGAGTGCTGGGATTATAGGCATGTGCCACTGCACCCAGCAGTGCTGACATCTTAATATAAATCTTCTAATCTGTAAGCATGGAATGTCTTTCCATCTATATGTTGTCTTTAATTTCTTTCAAAAGTATTTTGTAGTTTTAGTGTTCCAGTTTGGATCTAGAATGCCCCCAAAGACCCATGTGTTGAAGGCTTGGGCTCTAACCATGGCGCCCTGGGTAGGTGGTAGAACCTTGGAGGTAAGGAAGGAAGGTAGGTCACTGGGAACACACCCTTGAGTGAGATACAGCACTGGGACCACGGCCCCTTCCCTGCTCTCTCTGCTGCAGTGCGAGGCCTCCTTTGCAATGAACTCCTGCCGTAATCTACTATGCAGCCACAAGCCCAAAGCAAGAGGTCCTATCAACCACGTCACTTCTGAAGTGGTCAGCCGAGGTCAACCTGACAGAGGGCTAACATGGTTGAATTTATTCCTGTTTTGTTCCTTTTGATGCTATTGTAAATTGATTTTTTTTTTTTTTGTACCAGGAATTGAACTCAGGACGTTATGCTTGGCAGACAGGCACTCCTGCTGCTGGGGCTATACCCCTGGCCCTGTAAATTGAATTTTTAAAATTTCTTTTCTGGATAGTTCACCATAAATTCTGATTCTTTCTTACTTGTTCCATTTGTTTTATCTTCTTCAATCTGAATGCTGCTGTGCCCCGTGTCAGTCAGCTCTTCTCTTTGGTATAGAAGTTAGCCTTTGTTTTTCTCTTCATTTTCATTCAGTTTTATTAGTTTCCATCTTGCATTTTTGTGTTATTCTGTCTCTTTTCTGAGGGCTTTTTTGTTTTGTTTTTGGTGTTTTGTTTCTATTTTCCATGTTTTGGTAGTGGCGAAGATAGAACCCAGAGCACTGTGCTCTACCACATAGCTAGACCCACCCGCCCTCTTCCCTGAATTTGAAAGATATTGGATTCGCGGCACTCTCTCACATATATAATTGTTTTAAAAATGTTTAACTACCATACATCAGAATATGTTACAATTTTTCTTTGCTTCATGGCATAATTTTTGGTACACATTTTCTTGTCCACGTTTTTTATTTTTATATGCTATTGATTTTCACAATGTCCTTGTAAAAATACTTTGTGTGCAGTTTTTCTCCTTCATGTTAGAACTCCGTGGACCAACGATCAGCAGGGCAGTTCTGTAACGTGATGGAGAAGACACTGTCAGCACTTTTCACTTTTCTTAGTGAAAGGTTCCTTCTCCTATTCCTCAAATTAAAGACAGCTTTTTAGCACATAGGCACATTTGGGAGAAAGGTTTTGCTTGCTCTTTCTGTCCCTGTTGTCACAGCTTCCTTAATGCCTGGTGCATCTTTACTCTTCCTTCAGAAACTGGCTGCTGCTTCCACAGGATGCCACACCGCTATCCTGCCTCCTTCGCCATCAGAGTCAGTGTAAGACTTCCTCCGCACTCCTGAACTCTGAGATCCCTTTTCCTTCAGTGACAATTCACTCACTGCCGGGATTCAGACGTGCACTCTGGGTTTCCGTTCAGTGTCGGGTCCCTCCTTCTTTACTGGGATTATCCAGATGCTGCCCCGTAAAATGTCTGTGCTGGGTGTGGTAGCACACACCTGGAATCTCTGTACTCTGGGAGGCTGAGGGAGGAGAGCAAGGTTGAGCCCAGCCTGGGCAACTGAGTGACTTAGCAAGACCTTGTCTGAAAAAGAAAAATTTTTTTTTAAAAAAGGGCTGTGGGTATGGTTCAGTGCAAAGATCCTGGGTCCTACTCCCAGTAACACGCACGCATGCGCACACACACACACACACACACACACACACACACACACACGAAGAAGAAGGAGGAGGAGGAGGAGGAGGAGAGGAGGAAGGGGAAGGGGAAGGGGAGGGAGGGGAAAGAAAGAAAAAGAAAAACTTTCTTTGCATTTCCCACTTTTCTTCTCAACCATAGCTGGTCTCTCACCTCTGGAAACTGCAGCACCAACTCTGCTGCTTTGTGGAATTTAGTTTTATCCTTTTGCTTCACTTGAGGTTAATATTCTTCCTTATCTTTTGTCCACTGGAGTGTTTCTGGGTTTTCCCCTCTCTCTCTGTTGCTCTCCATAATCATTTAGGTAATGTGTGGGGAAATGTAAAACGAGCCAGCATTGAACCCTATAGAAATCCTTACCTTGGTAATTAAACGTCCTTTATCATTTGATTTTGTAGCACTAGTTGGTGTCTTTAGATCCACCTGGTCCCTAGAAAATAAACTGAATGATAAGGAATTGGCCAAATTAAATCTTTTCTCCCTCATCCCCGCCTAGTATTTCATCTCCACATTGGCAGCATCTGTAATTTTTATATTATATCTTTGTTTTAGTCTTACTGTTTAGTTTTTTAAAAATAAATTAAGTGCTCAAAACAATCACTTTCCTGTAGCTTTCTTCCCATTTAATTCTTCTTGGCTGAAGTGGATCCTTCAACTGTCTCCTCATAAAAGGCTCATGGGAACAGTACATCCTAGTTCTTGATGTTCATAGATTTTACTATTGCCTTTAAACTAATATTAAAGTTGGATTTGGTAAGGGGAGGGGAGGGGAGGGGAAAGAAAGAAAAAGAAAATCCCTCTTTGCATTTCCCACATTTCCCATATTTTTTCCTTGAAGATTTTGTTAAAATTCTTTTATTATGCAGTAGCCTATGGAGAACTCTGACATCAACCTGATTTTGCCCTATAAATCTGTGTAGCTAAAAAGGATAAAAGAGCTTAATGTCTTAATTAAAAATGACTCAGTGTTGATCATTCTGGGTCATTTTATCTTGGTTTCCGTGTACAGTCTCTAAATTGGTATCTTCATCAATTTCTAGTTAGATGTCTAAGAGAAATTTTAATATCACGCCCAAGTACCTGAACTCCTGATCTTCCGTTCCCAAAATTTAAAAAAAATATACATCTTTTCAGTCAGTTATATTTGTGTCTTGGGCCAAAAACCTTGGGAGTCAATCCTGAGTCCTCTCATGCATATCCACATCCAATCTGCTGGCAGATTCTGTTGATGAAGCCTTTCAAGTGTATCCACTGCAGCCGCTTCTGGTCCCCAGTGCTACCCCCTGGGTCTTGTAGTCTCCCTGGAGTCTTTAGTCCTTTGTCTCTCTGCTTCAACCCTTGCCCAACCCTTCCCTTCCTTCGTCCCACTAAGTCTGTCGTCAGCACAGCAGCCAACGTAATCCACTGAAACCCAAGCTAGATCATATCATTCCTTCCCTTACTTACAATCTCCAATACCTCCCCATTTCATTTGGCATAAAGTCAGTATCGTAACAGTAGCCTGGCAGGGCCTATAAAGCTTACTTTCCTCATTCTTCTTCTCAAGTCACACCTATCTCACTTTTCCTCAGGCATCGAAGGTACCCTTGGCTGCAAGTCCCTTGTGTTTGCTCTCTACTACCTGGAACCACTGGCCTTGCATATCCAAAGGGTTCACTCCCTCAGCTAATTCAAGTCTTGGCTGAGATAACATCTGAAAAAGAGCTGCTCTGTCCATCTGGTTTAAAATTGCAAACTCAGTCTTACCGTTATCACCTCCTACTGTTGCAGGAAAAAATGAGTCAATAGTAGCCAGGAGCTCAGGAGAAAAAAGGAAATTTTATCGACAGTCTGAGGTGAGGTTTACAGCAAGGTTGTCTTTTTATAAGCTGGTCAACAGAAGCTACACGAATGAGATAAACTTCTATCTGAAGGCCATGGGACAATGGGCATTTTGTGGTGTGCACAGCTGTACATAGCAGTTATTTCTGTTCATATGATTTAACTGAGTTCAGTGGCAGAGAACAGAATGACTGCAACTTTATTAAACAAAATGGCTGCAGTTAGGTCAAGATTTCTGCTTCACTGCCAGCCCGAGTTACTGGTCTGTTTCTCCTCCAGTGAGGATGTAAGCTCCACAGTGGAAGAGATTTTTGTCGTTGTTCACTGATGTATTTTAGGCAAACATGATTACTACACTATGAAAAACACTTCACTGATATATTATTGACACCTAAAACAATTCCTAGCATATGGATGAACTTGAATAAAAATTTTGGAAGAATTACCAGAAAAAATAAAAAGAAACTTTGCCAAGGAGTAATTAATATAAACTAGTGCTTTGGGATTTTGTTTGTTTTGCAGCACTAAGGATTAAAGCCAAGGCCTTGTGCTTACTGGGCACCACTTGACCACTGAGCTTGTTCCTGGCCCATTTAAAAACTTGAAACAGTGTCTTGCTAAGTTGCCAAGGCTGGCCTGGAACTTGTTATCCTTCTGTCCTCAGTCTCCCATGTAGCTGGGATTATGCACATGTACCACCATGCCTAGAAAAACTCTACCTTTTAACATTTAAATGTTTTTACTTAAATTAAAGAGATTTTAAATAAAAAAGACAAGGTCACTGGACAATGATAGAGAGATCAATTCAACAAGATGAGATAACAACTATAAACATATACACGAACTGAGAAAATCAAACAGACCAATACAAGTACTGACATTGAATCAGTAATAAAAAGTCTCCCAAAAAAAAGAAGTCCTAGAACTGGATAACTTCACTCCTGAATGTTACCAAACTTTTGAAGAAGAGCTAATGCCAATTCTTCTCAAACTATTCCAAATTGTTGAAAGAAAGTAACCCTTCCAAACTCATTCTCAGAAACCAGCTTTTCCTTGATATCAAAACTGGACAAGGACACACAAAAAAAGAAAACAATATTCTTGATGAAAATAAATTCAAAAATTCACAACAGGATCAGGCATGGTGGCACATACCTGTAATCCCAGCACCCTAAGAAGCCAAGGCAAAAACACACACTTGAGCCCTGCCTGGGCAACTTAGTGACTTAGCAAGACCCTGTCTCAAAATAAAAATTAAAAAGTAGCTGGGCATGTAGCTCAGTGTGAAGGCCTTCAGTTCAATCTCCACTATTCCCCACCCTAGACACATACCACAAAAGTAGCAAATTGAATCTAAGAAGATTCAACTAATCACAGGGAACTAATCACAGGAATGCAAGAATGGTTCAACCTATGCAAATCACTAAATGTTAAAATATCACACTAATAGAATGAAGGGTTAAAAACCATATGATCATGCCAACAGACACAGAAAAGTTATTCAATAAAATTCAATTTCCTTTATTTAAAAAAAAAACTCAAAAATGAGGTATGTACCTTAAGGGCTACATATGACACACTCACAGCTTGCATCATAGTGAACAAGAAAAAGAGGAATCATTTCCTCTAAGATCAGGAATAAGATAAGGATGTCCACTTCCACCAATCTTATTCAAGTAGCATTGGAAGTCTTAGCCAATTACAAGTCAGGAGAAAGAAATGAAAGGAACCCAAATTGAAAGGAGGAGGTTAAGTTATACTGTTTGCAGATGACATGACTCTTTACATAGAAAAACCTAGCGAGACTCCTCTAAAAAACTGTTACAACTGATAAATGAATTAAATACAATTGCAGGACACAAAATCAAGATCAGAGCCTTTTAAAAATACACAAAACCATAACAAAACCACTGAGGAAATATTCAGTATCTATAAAAAAATTTAACCAAGGGAGTGACTTATCCCTACAATGAAAATTACAAAACACTGATTTAAGAAATTGAAGAGAAAATAAGAAAATAGGAAGATATGCCATGTTCACTGATTGAAAGAGTATTAATAAAATGTCCATACTACCCTAACTGACCTACAGATTCAGTGTAATTCTTACAAAATACCAATGATACTCTTCACAGAAAAAGAAAGAACACCCCTAAAATTTGTATGTAATCACAAAATACTCCAAATATCCAAATCATTTTTCAGGAAAATGAAAAGCCAGAGGCATTATGAGATCTGACTGGAAAGCATACTACAAAGTGACAGTAACCAAAACAGCATGATATTGGTATAAGAACAGTCATATAGACCAATACAACACAATACAGAACCTAGAAATAAATCTATATGTTTACAAGCAGCTGATTTTTTACACAGGAAGAAAGAACATACATTGGAGAAGAAAGTCTCTCAATAAGTGACATTAGGGAAACTGGGGATTCATAGACTGAGGAAAGAAATTATATCTCTGTCTTTCATCATATACAAAAATCAACTTAAAATTGATCAAAGGGCAACTAGAAGAAAACACAGAGAAATGCTTCAGGATATTGGTTTGAGGAAAAAAAAATTTTTTTTAAATCTGACTACGAAAAAAAACAAACTGACAAGTGGAGTTATATCAAACTAAGAAGCTTTGTATAGCAAAGGAAATAACTGAGTAAAGAGATTATCTCCATAATGGAAGAGAATTTGAATATTATTCACCTGAGAAGCTATTAATTTCCAGAACATATGTTATAGTTTGTGTCTGGATGTCCCCCCAAAGCCTCATGCTGTCATGGGCAGGCTTTTAGAGTTTATGATCAATCCATGATCCAATGCTGGGATTATGGGCATGAGTGCTACACCTGCTCTGGGGCGGGTAGTTTGCATATGTAAGGGAGAGAAAGGGGCTGCTTGCTGCCACTCCTCCCTTTTGTTCTGGCTGCTTTTGCTGTCTTCTGCCACCATGAATGGTTGCCCTCTGCCATGTGCCACCCTGCCTTGGAGCCAACCGAATATGGGCTGAAACCTCCATAGACTGTGAGCTAAATAAACCTTTCCTTCCTTAATTTTGGGCATTGGGTATTTTGTCTCAGCAATGAGAGAAAAGTAACCAAGACAACATATAAGGAACTGAAGTCAGTAAATGACAGATAACCCAAATAAAAGTGAGTAAATAACCTGAGCAGACATTTCTCAAAAGAGGGTACACAGATGGGCAACAAGTGCTTGATCCTCGTAGATCGTCAAGAAAAAACAAACCAAAATCATAAAGAAATGTCATTTCACCACAGTTAAATGGCTGTTTTCAAAAGAACAAAAGTAAGAATGCTGGTGAGGATGCAAACCAAGTAAGGGAACTCTCATACACAGCTGGTAGAAATGTAAATTAGCACAGTCAGATGGAAAACAGCATAGCAATCACTTTAAATGTTAGGAGTAGAACTATACGATCCTGCAGTTTCACTACTTAGTGCATATCTAAAGGACCTGAAATTAGTAGGTCAAAGAAATACCCGCACTTACACATTTATTGCAGCACTCTACTCATAATAGGTAAGATACCGAATTAACCTGAGGGCCATCAATAGATAAATGGGTAAAGAAAATGTGGTCTACATATACGATAGGATATTATTCCAGCCATAATAAAAAGAGTGAAGTTCTGTAATTTGCAGCAATATGGATGGAGTGGAAGGACATTAGGCTAAACAAGCCAGGCACGGAAAGACAATACTATATATTCTCGCTTATACCTGCAAGTTTAGTTGATCTCAAAGAAATAGAGTGGAATGGCGGTTACCAGAACCTAGGAGGGTTTTTAGGACAGAGGGATGCAAAAGAATGGGCAATGGATGCAGTTAGGCAGGAGGAAGACTTCTAATGTTCAATAGCACAGTAGAATAACCAGGGATGAGAACTATTAGAATTTTTGAACTTTTTCAGCTGGAAGAAACTGTCTACGTCTGAAGTGATAGATATTGTAGTCACTCTGATCTGATCTGCTCATTACACACTGCATACATGTGTTGAAATGTCACACTGTGTATAATGACTGTGTCAATTAAAAACAAAAATTACTTTTTAAAAAATGTTAGTTTCCATGGGGCTGGGGATATAGCTCAGTGGAATAAGCGCCTGCCTAGCAAGCGCAGGGTCCTGAGTTCGATCCCCAGTACCGCCAAAAAAAAAAAAAAAAAGTTAGTTTCCAAATATTAGGGAACTTTCCAGATATCTTCTTGAAGTTAGGCGGGTTCACACCCTGCACTCTACCACTGAGCCACACCTCAGCCCCAATTTCCCAGATATTATCACTGGCTTCTAATTTAATTTCATATTACCAAAGAACATCCTTTGCATGATCCAAATCCCTTTATGTTATTGTGATTATTTTTATGCCCAGGATATGATCTTTTTTGGTATATTTTCCTTTTTTTTAAAAGCAATACTGGATATTAAATTCAGGGCCTTCACCCTAACCTACAACCACAACCATCTAAATTGAGTAATTAGTGTTTTTTTTTAATTTTGAGACAGGGATGCACTAAGTTGCCCAAGCTGGGCTTGAACTTATGATTCTCCTACCTCAGTCTCTTAGTCCATATATACTTGAACACAATATATTCTATTATTGGATAAAGTATCCTATAAATGCCAGATTGGTAATGAAATGACCTCTGTTATTTCTGGTAATATTGCTCTGAAACCTACTTGGTATGATATTAATAGTAACTCTGACTTTCTTTTACTAGTGTCAATATAATATATGGTTTTTTTTCTTTTTTTTTTTTTGTTTGGCAGTGCTAGGGACTGACACCAAAATTTCACGTATGCTAGATGAGTGCTTTATCACTGAGCTATCTCTAAGCTTGGTTTTTATTTTGCAACAGGGTCTTGTTGGTTGCCCAAAGTGGCCTTGAACTTGTGATCCCCCTGGCTTAGTCTCCTGAGTAAATGGAAAAACAAGTGTGTGTCAACTTGCTGTACATCCTTTTATTTTTAATCAGGGTCTTTTAGCTAAAATAGCTTCTTATAGGCAGAATCTAGTTAGATCTTGGTTTACTTCCTGGGATTACCACATTTTTATTTGGGCTGATTCCTTACTCTGTCGTTAACCCTCAAATGATTTTAGTAAGTTTTTCATCGTATTTTAACTTTTAAAGTTTTTCTTAAGCAGGAGGTTAGGTCTGACTTCTTTTGCTCTCCATTACTAGGTTTTGCACCAGTAAATCAGTAAAAAGCATTTATTGGGCACCTGGGCTGCAATAGACATATTTTGGGTATTGGGATTATAGTAGTAAGCAAGTCAAAGTTCCTCCTCTTAAGAAACTCACATTCTAGTGGAGGAAAGTGTTCGTTTTTCTATTTGCTGGGAAGCACTTTGTATAAAATCTATAATCTTGAAGTCAGTGTTAGCCTCTCCCTTCTGAGAGCTTCCCTGGTAAGCCTTGGCTTCACACAGTGATCTCTTTTTACCCTCGGGAGAACTGGAAAACCATCCATATCTTTGTACAAAATCTTGGGGCTGGAAACCTAGAAGAATGAGACAGGAGTCAGGTGGAAGCTGTTTAAACACTGAAGAATGACCATGAGCTCACCATAGTGCAAACAAACACTGGAGAAGCTGACACGTGAAGAATCTATGCTTGTCTTTTCTGTCCCCCACAGACATCCAAGAAACAGCGCCTAAAGAGAAAAACAGTCATGGAAAGCTCTTGAACTCTGGCCACCTCCCAGTCAGCCTAGACCAGGATGCTTAGACATCCCAACTCCCTCCATGTCAAAGCAATCCTCAGAGTGACAGCCCTTAACCCAGCAGCTCCCTCCAAAGGCAACACTTCCATAGAGAGGTGTCTCAAGAAGAAAATCAAATCATCTGTGACCCCAAAGGAAGATGTGAATGTTGAAGTGTCCCCTGAGAACCAAGCCACAAGGACCCACCAAAGAGTTTATTATTCAACTAAGGCTTGCGAAAAAGAACCCCAAACCACTGGTGTCCCCCAAGGGGGCTGTGAAGTCAGTATTGCTCTATAAGGGGGATTTTATACCACTGGTGTCCCCAAAGGGAGTGTCAAACCATCATAGGTTCCATCCAGGGGAACACCAGCCAAACCCCTTACGACAATGAGACCCCTTCATGGCTGAATCCTCCCAGGAATCTTTCAATAGGATACATTCCTCCTATCTCCCTCCTACACAAATTTGGAGAAAATTTAGCTATACCTTGTATCGTTCTTATCCTTCTCTGTGCCTAAGAGTGCGAATGGTGGGCAGTGGTCAAGAAAGCACATGGAAGGGGCAGTGTGGCTTTCAGCAGTACCGTTCCGGTCTACAGAGTGTCTATCAAGCAGCTGGGCAAGGGGAAAACAGTAGTGTGTAGTCTTGGTCGTTCTCTGGGTTTGGCAGGGTTGTCTCATCTTAACACTTTCATAGTATTCCCTGCTTTAAAAAAAGTGACCAGTGAACACCAACATGTAACACAGCCACCCTCTCAGGAGGCCAGAAGGTAAATGGACCATTTTGTCCTCCTCTAATCACCTAAGAAGGTGTTGGGTGCATTAGCAACACCAGATTAAGACAGCAAATGAAAAAGGAGCAAAGATCTTACAGCACACACGTATTTTCTGGACTAATGCTCAGTGGAATGCTTCCTGATACCTTGTGGTTGGCTGATTCCTCAGTAAGAGGGTGGCATGGCTTCTCAATAAACAGCTTTCGCCCTTGAGGGGAAACTAGAGCTGAGAACGAACATCTGTGAGCCCAAAGTTACCAGCAATGAGTTGCATTCCACCGTGTGATCTTTATCCATTTACACTCCCTCTGTGGACCTCAGCTTCCCTGTCTGCATAATGACATGCAGGCAGGTCATTGCAGGCCCTTCCTTCTGGCCCAGGTTGTTGGAGCAAGACGTCTCCCTTGACAGCACAGACATCCCAGAAAGTGATGCTGTCTAGCTTGGGGCCTCCAGCGTTCCCTCTCCTTTACCAGCAGCTGGGGACATCAGTAGCACTCCCTGGGGTGTGGAGAGGCACACAGGTCGGGGGGCCCAGACACCTGAATATGTAAGGGCATGCAATACCTGGCTCTGCTAAAACAGCAGGAGACCTTCAGGCAGATCATAAACACTCCCGCCTCCAAGGGATCCCACGGCCACGGCTCTAGGCACTCATCCCAGCCACTGCCCAGAAGATGCCCCACCCGAATCACCCCTGCCCTATCTGAGCCCGCACCTCCAGACCTGCCCCAGTAATGCCCAAATTTGGTTGTCTCAGCTATTCACAAAGCAACATTCCACAGGCGTCCATTGGATGCAGGATTTAACCCAAGGCAGTGTCGTTCTTGGTGCTCTTGGACATGTCTTGATGAACCAAGATGTTTCTGGCAGGGTGCAAGGGCCACTCTGGCTTCCCTGACCCTTGTTAAGACCCAGAGGCGGATTCTCCCTCCAGATCCCCAGCCCCACCTCTCAGACTGACATCTAGTTCTCCCAAACCCATCTTGGTCCCTACAGGTCCCTTTAAACCACTATTAAGAACACCTGGGGTTCAAGCACTACAACCCCCATAGCCAGACCAGCTTGGCCAGGCTGGCACAGAGCAAAGAAGTAGTTACACAGGCCACTCCCCTACACTGTCTTGACCCGACACTCCCTCCCTCAGTGAAGACACTGTAGGGCCAGAGGATGAAACACATGCTTTATGCCCTGTGATGATCAGGGAAACTTGAGCAAAGGCCCAGCACTCACAACGCAATATACAAAGGCGGTCTGTCCTCCTCACCCCAGCTGAGGAGCTTGACTTGGAAGAAGTAACCCAGTCTCTCAGGTTTCAGAGTGTCCTATTCAAAGCACATTTGTTTTGATTGTTCCCAGTATAGAGAGACAGATTGTCCTCTGAATTCCTCTGTCCCCATACTACATGGAAAGTCATAGCAGAGGTGGAGCTGGTCTGTATATCCAAAGAGCACAGGCTGTTTGTTACACTGGGAAGGCCACAGCCAGCTAGGGTGAGAACCAACCCAGGTGCCGAAGACCGACAGAGGGAAGGTCTGACTTCAGTGGAAGACAGGTCAGAGGCCCAGCAGGCATGGTCAGGGATCGATGGCCAGCACAGCCACCTTGCCTGATGGCGGAGGTCTTCCCTAGCTCCAGGTGTAGCTGATGGACCACAGGCAGATGCTGCCTAGAGAGCAGGCACAGAGCAAGAGTCTCCTCCCTGTTCACTTGCCGCTCCTAGAGCCCCGCTGCTTGCTCATGGCTGTGAGCATCTGGCTGATGTAGGAGGTCAGGAGGTCATCCATCTTGTAACCCTGGACGCAGGGGGGAAAAGGAGCGGGGCACCAAGTGAGCCACGGGCAGCCACTCAGACCGGGGCACTCAGACCTCGCCCTGCCCGGGGTCGAGGCGAATCCTACACTGCTCAAGACGCAGTCTTCCTATCCTCACAGGAGAGGAGTTAGACTCGTCCAGCCAGTTGGCTTAGGTTCTAAGCTATTTGACCCCGAGTCAGCCCCCAGCTTGGAGTCCCTCAAACCCGGATGCCTCCCTCTAGGAGTGACTAAAGGCTTCCAGAGGTACTCTATCTTTGAAGTTTGAGCTCGGATCAGGAGGTCTCTGCTCATGGTTCAGCTGTGGAATTCAGGGGCTTAAAGGGCTATAACCACAGGCTACTGAAACAGTAGCTGTTGAATGAGTCTGTTCCTCAGCCCCAGAATAGGTCCCTTCCCCAGACCTAGCCTCAAACTGACCAGACTTTAGCCCCAACCTAAGCCTTGGCCCTGACACCTAGGGCCACACCTCCTATTTGTTCCACAGGCTGGGAGAGCTGGCAGGGACCCTTGCCAGGCCAGTAGGGAAGAGCTCTCACCAGTGATGTTTCACAGAGCAGTTTGCTCCCGCGCACCAAATTCCCAATGGTGATGTGGAAGTAGGTGTTGCCACTGCTCCAATTAGAGATCTTGGTGAAGGGGTGAGTAGTCAAGATGTCCTGAGAGAGCAGAAAGGGCATGAAGCTGCATAGCGCCAGCTCCAGCGGACAGGCGCCATTTCATGATGGCCAGGGAGAGCTTGAGGAAGGAACCAAGAAGAAAACAGGACAGAACCTCAAGGAACAAGGTGTACATAGGCTGGTAGATCAGCACGCAAAAATGTCTGAAAAGAAATTATTGAAAGAGATAGAAAACAAAACAAAAAACAAACGTGTAGCACATGAAGCCAAGGAGAATATAGTGGTCACTGGTGCTTTTCACCTTCTGGGGACGTGGTAGGATTGTGGTTTTTGGTCCCCTTGGCAGAACTGCTATGGCCCTTAAACATGCAGCTACCCCAGCATAGACTGCCACACTGACCAGTGAGGGCAGAAAGCATTTTGGAAGGAGGAAGCAGCCTGCAGCAGCCAGTGGTGCTAAAAGGCCAAACACTGAAAGGAGCTCACAGGATTTAGCACCAAGAAATCTGTTAGTAACTCCAGGAGAACAGTGTCAGTGCAGCACACGCGGGGCAAGGGAGCAGAGAAGGCGATCATGGACAATCTTGCAAGATGTGAAGCAAGGAGGCCTATGAACAGGGATGGTGGCTCGCAGGGGGCGTGTCTCGGACAGCAGAGCACCTGCCCCACACTCACCTTGGTTCTGGGGTCAATGAGGCTGACCCCGTACTTGTTGATGGCAATTAAGAGGATCTCAGGGAAGTTTGGCTCCGTAGTTTGCTAGCAGGGAAAGATGGAAAAATCATTAGGTGGAGGTCGGAGTAGGGACCATTTAGGGGCAGGGATGAAGCCCCCCAAATCTATTTCTACTTGGTGCTGGGGTAGACTCTGCCATGATGTCACGGTCTCCACCTCTGCCATCTCCTAAGTGCTGCCCCACAAGCCTTTCTAGGTCCGCGGCCACAGTTCCTTCCCTTCTCTCTTACTTCTCTAGGAATCTCTGCTATGTTCTTTCTCTCAACCCAAGATCTCCCGTCTGTAACAAGCCCTTCTGGAACTTTACACCTGCCTCCAGCTACCTCTATGCCCCTGCTCCTCACACAGCCAAGTTTCTCCAGAGCCCACATCCTCTCATACCAGCCTCTTCACCATTGTGCCTCTGGTCATGCCCACTAGCTTTGTCCTCCACCTTGCAGCCAGAACAGCCACCCAGCCCCTCTGAGCCCGTTCAGAAGCCTCCAAGGCTCGCTACCACCTGCAGGAGCACCTACTTGCCACCTCACTCCTATATTCAGACACACTCAACCCCTGCAGGGCCCTCCAGGCCTTTGCCTATGCAGGCTCCCAGCCAGGAGCATGCCCCAGGGTCTCCCTGAAAAGCTCAAGTGTCACCTGTGTCAGGAACCCTGCTCAGGCCACCTCCGCAGTCTGGCCAGGGCCTCCTCCACTTTATCACCTTGGTGAAGACTTCCACTGCACACACAGCTGCCCTCCATTCTTCTGGCTTGTCTGCATGTCTACGTCTCCCGCCAGGCTCAGCCTCTGGTCCCTTTCTCTCCAGGGCTCAGCCCTCAGGTAAGACACTTAGCTAGATCAAGGCTGAGGGCACTTTCCTCAACAGGGCAGCTGTCCCAGGCCATCACTGTTTGCCTCAGTCCTAGGGAAGAGTCTCTGTGCTGTATCACCCCCCTCTGCCCTCTTCCTCCTCCCTGAGGAACACCCCATGGCATACCTTCACCTCAAAGAAGGCAGAGCCGAAGGTGGGCCACTTGAAGATGAGCTTCAGGAAGGCCAGCTTGGCCTCCTCCTTGGACTTGCCCGCGTGCTTGTTGAAGTAGGCAACAATGGACTGCAGAAGGAGGTGGGTCAGGACAGACCACTCACAGCCCTCCTCCCACCATTCCTGCCCACTTCCTGTCCACACTGTCAGGGCCAGACATAGGACAGGCAGTCCTGGGGAGCCAAGGAGGTTCCACTTTACGCCGACTAACGGACTTCTGATCTCCTGTCCTTCCCCTAGGAAGGCAGGCCAGAGGTATCAAGTAAAATTAAGTCACCCTGGGAGCCAGGACAAATTACTATCCGGGGCTCATCTAACCCTTTGCATGGAGGACTAGAGAATAACGCAGATGAGAGCAGAGCGGCGGGTGGGCGGAATCACACCCAGGAGCCACGATAGGCACGCCCGGGCCAGCGACCAGCACCGCCACTGGGACCCACGCGGCGCCTGCAGACCCTTCCCGTTCCCACCCCACGCTCACCCGCTTCCAGTCATCAGGTGAAATCTGTCGGATGAGGTCCTGGGGTACCAGCTCCCTGAGCAGCTTAGGGATGCTGGGGAAGTAGGATTTGTCCTCCTCAAATTTCACCCTGTAGATCAGCGCCCCCAGCTGCAGGACCTCCTCTCGTGTGCACTTGTGATATCCTCGGAGATACTTCGGCAACTCCTGCCAGAGACAGAGCAGGTCACAGGCATGGAGGGCCCTGGAGAGAGGGGGCTCTCACCCCCACATTCGGGCCCATCACTTCTCCAGCCTCAGCTGATCCTGCGCCCCCCAGGGTAATGGCACAGGACAGGACAACAGCAGCACGACGGTGCGGTTTCTATACTTTCTCGTTTCAAAGTGTGGCCATGTCAGAACATTGTCCATTTCCCCTGTTAACAGTCCAGTAAGGTGAGCAGCCCCACTCCACAGATGAGGACGCTCACTGTGGCCAGCCAGTGGACCTGGGACTATTCCATGCCTCTCCTCTCTGGGATCTGTCCTCCCTTGGAAAAAGCCCATCAGTCTGTCCTCCTCCTATCATGTCCCCTTGGGACTGGCTGGTTTCATCAGCAGGAGCAGCCCTCCCACCTCCTTGAAATTCTAGACTCAGAAACACAGCATCTGAGGAGGGGGAAGTGGACCAGAAGCAAAGCGCCATCATGGCCCACATGGCTCCCTGAGGCCATAGGACCATCTTACACACTGCTGTAAATGTAAAGAAACAGACTGGCCAGAGGACACACTGCGGATCAGAGGCCTGTGTCGGCCACAATCCACCCACCTTTCCATCTACTCACCCACCCACCCATCTACTCAATTATCCACCTACTGCCCACTTATGGGTCACAGCTCATCTCTGCTCTCACAAAGTAGAGCAAAACCGGTAGCATATGGGGCAGAAAAGTCCCGGGGAGCTCACCTGGTAATAGTGGAAGATGGAATCGGCCATGGGGTCCTTGCCTGGCACTGTCGTGGTCCACAATTTCTTCATGAAGAACACCTGGTAGGTGAGCGAGGGCACGATTCCTATGGCACAGGGCAGCTGGTCACCCAAAAAGTCCCAGCACAGAGGGCACCCTGTGCTAGCCCTAAAGGAGCCCTCTGGTTGGGCTCCACACGGATGGACCTGGCAGCACGGCCCTGAGCCAGTCCCTGCCCCCTCTGGGCCTCAGAGGATCCCAGGACCCAGCCTCATTACCATCCTTGATGGGCCGTGCTTTCTTTATCCAGTCTGTCAGGTGTCGGACAAAGTCAAAGAAGAAGTCATTCTCAGGGACGCTGATAACCTACAGACAAGTTATTGTAGTCCATTCATTGTGTTCAAGCAGTACTGGCTTTTCTGACTTTCCCAGCCAAGTGGTCCCTTCTCCAGAAAGAACACTCCCAACTTGAAGGGGTTTCCATATATCAGACCTTTCCCAATATCAGACTTTGACCTTTCCTGGGTGTAGGACCTCACTTGGGTCACCTTTGGGTCCCCAATGCCTGGCACAGGGACAGTAGTGAATGTACACAGGATCATCTGTGAGCAACAGGAGGGAGCATCTAATTCTGCTGGAAATGGTCAGGGAGGACTTCCCTTGGGAAGCGCTTTTACAGCTCAGTGTGTAAGACTCCCAGAGACAGAGGGGGTAGAACGTGACCTTCAGAGTCAGTGCACCTGGGTCTGAGTCTGTGACATGTGATCTCGGATTAGTTCCTTAACTCTCTGGGCCCTAGGTCTGTGATCTATGAAGTAAGGATACTCACATTGCCCTTCAAGGCTCATTTCAAAGGTTAACTGGCCCCAGCATAGCAGCTGAGGAATCAGTGAAAGCAAATTTACAGAGTACAAGGGCTGATCAAAAAATATGGTATGCATTTAAATTTTTAAAATGTATTACAGGAAAAGCACATCACCATTAATCACCCTCAAAATACTCTTCCTTTGCATCAAGCACGCTTGTCTTACTGTTCTTGCCGCTCTCTGGAGCGTTTCTGGAAGTCCTCTTGCATGAGTGTCTCCATAGAGTATGACCAAAACCACAGTGAATGCTGCTGCTGAGCGCCGTCCCACAGAAAGGCGGGCTCATAAACACATCACCTCATGTCCTCCTCCATCTTAACCGCCTGACCCGGCACCATGTGACTTCCGGATCTTCCTCAAAGTGAGAATGACAGGACTTCCAGGGCTGCTTCAGAAAGCGGCGGGGAAGAATGGAACAAGTATGAGGGGAAGTATTGTGAGGGGACCAATGGCAACGTGTCTTTTACTGTCATAAACTTTTTTAATTTAAGCATTTGCCCTATTTTTGAACCTTACCTTGTATATGAGAGGATCCTGGTATATTCAGAATGCAGTTCCTGGACATATGGCTCGCAAAGAGTGTGAGCCCATGTGCAATGCCTCAGAAAAGAGAGCTGGGGCAGGTGCTCCCTTTAAGGGGAGCTGAAGGGGAGTGAGAAGGAGGTGGGCACAGATGGACGTCCAATGCCAATGCTTCTCCCCACCCCAGAAGTCCCAGGAAATTTCCCAGCAGCTGGCAGGCAGCTGACAAGGAGCCAACCAACAACTCACCTTGTCTGCAATTTTGACAAAGAGGCTGAATCCCTCAGAAGACTTGAGCAGCAGCCGGGTGGCGATGTTCTGGCAGAAGTCCTTGGCCTTGGTGCTGGACTCCACCTCAAAGGCCTGGGGGATGAGACGCACTTGGCTCCTGCAGGCCTTTCCCAGAGGCCTGGTCATCCCATGCCTCTCTGGCTATGCCTCCTGGACATAGACTCCTCCTGTTCAATACACCCTCCCTTGGAAGGGGCTTCTCCGTAGGTCCAGAGATGAACATGGTATTTTTAAAAGGAAAAAGCAACTCCTGCCTCAGTCCCCTCAGGCCTCATCATCCTTGACCTTCTAAGCAGAACTCAGACTTGGTCTGGACCTCCCAGTTCTGCACCTGGCTATACAAATACGAGTGGTGGCCAAGGCCGCCAAGGCCCTCAGAAACGCAGTGATGAGGAGAGACTTGAGGAAGAGGAAAAGCAAATTGCACAAGGGGAGGGGAGAGTAGTTCGGGTGGATGAGAGGATCTGAGGTGGGGAAGGACGGTAAAACAACACAACCTTCAGAAGATAGGACCAAGGTGGAAAGGGCCCTGACCACCTCAGGTCAGAGCGGGTCAGTGTCCTGCGTGCAGGACAGTGAGCTCAGGCAACTGGGGCTTCTGTGCTCTTCTCACATAGCCTTGACTGGACCAAGGGCCAGGAAGATGAGGCAGCACTGAGGGTGGCAGATGAGGCAGGGCCACCCTCTGTGTCTGCCAAGGGAACCCCATCCTGTCAGGGGTGTGGGTCCCGGGGGCCAGGTCTGCTCACCTCGTCTGTGTCGTCAGGGAAGTAGACCTTGTGGAAGATCTGAGTGGTTTTGTGCTGGATGGCCTCCACCTCTACCAAGTGCGGAGGGTACTTCCGGGATCCGTTTCTGAAAACGGGGCAGGGGAGGGTGGCGTGGGAGGAGAAGCGTTCATGGAACCGTGCAGGGAAAGGGAACCGGAAACACACAAAACCATCTGCTGGCCATGCTCACTTCCTACAGCGGAGTGGCCGCTTCACCCCTGACAGCCCCCAGTCCCTGATCTGGGAGAGGGGATTCAGCACCAGCAGCCCAGAGGGTTGTGCAGGAAGCCTGGGGCGCAGCCCAGTGTGTAGTACGTGAAGCTGCCCAGCATGAGAGGGACTCAGGGACAGGTCTCCGAGGCTGTGTCACGTTCTCATCCCCAAAGGGCTTGTCCCACTAGCTTGGGGCGGCCACTGTACCTCAGGGCTTTCTGGAGCCGCTGCAGGCAGTCGATGGCCAGCGGGCAGTGCTTGTGGGACTGCAGGAAGCGCTGCACGTGAGGCAGCAGGATGTTGCTGGGGGGGAAGAGGCCGGTGCACAGCCACAGCAGCTCCCAGCCCCGCTCCTCGCTGTACCTGCAGGAGGCAGCACCGCTGGGAATCAGGGGACCTGTGCACCCTGGTGCCACCCCCAGCTCCTCACCCCATCTGAGCACCAGCACAGACCCATATCCTGACAAGCAGACAAGTGCTACACAGTGTGGTCCCCCACCCATGCCAGGCCACACACTATTCGCACAAGTCCATGTGGAGACTGACAGGTGTTCGTGCCAGCATGGAAATTCAGTTCCTAAGCATTCCATCTGGGTCAGCTGAGATTTTTTGTCACAGCAAGACCTTCCCCAGGAAGTACCACCACATGGGACTTACATCCTGGCAGAGCTCATGTGCTCACCTATACTGGGAGTGGCCCTGCATTAGGTCACCCACCCTCCAGGGCTCCCTCAGGCACCACCTGGGCTCATTGGGCACAGAAGGCTTCTAGGAAGAGGTGGCTGTGATCTAGGCTTTGCAGGATGAAGCAAACTCAGATGTGCACAGAAAGGGACAAAAGGTTCTGTTCAAGAGCACAACACGCGCAAAGGCTGTGCGGTGGGAACAGATCTGAGGTATGGTTCCAGGGTGGGCGTGTGCACAAGGCAGAGACAGAAAGAGTGACAAGCTTGTGGGGGAAGGTGAGGGCTGGGGGAAGGGGAAAGGGTGGAGCTTTCCTTTGTCTCCTAGGCCTTCCCACTCCTGCCTCAGGCTGGCCCAGTAAGGGGGAGAAGGTGACACCTTCTAGGGCCCAAAAGCCCCAACCCATGAGGATTTTTGGCAACAGCTTCCCACGGGCAGCCAGCTTAACCTGAGCCAGGGCTGCCTGGCCTTCCCTGGAACCCCCAGGGCTGTGGGCCGTGTAAAGGCAGCTCAAGCAGGCGCTAGGAGCAGCCGAGGCTGTTACTTAGAGCAGAGACACTCGAAGAGGTGGAGTCCCCGCTGTTGGTGCCCACAGGACAGGCTGCCCTCAAGCCTCAGGCCAAGGGAGTCAGTGCAGCTCCCACGCCAGGCAGAGCACCTGCTGTCCCCGGAGGCTGTGACCCTGCGCCTCTTACCTGATGTGGTTGTCCGTCAGCTGCTTCAGGATCTGCACGTAGGCCTCGTCCTTGAGGGGCTCAGCCTTCAGGGCCCCCTCAAAGATCTGATCAGTGAGCTCGTTGACCGAGCGCGCCCTCTTGGAGGGGTAGTCGCCCATGTACTTGAGCACAGGTGAGAGGTGTCAAGGAAGGATGTGTGGCCTGGCGGGGGAAGCGCTGCCCTGACCAGGCTACTCAGTTACAGAACAGGTGTGATCTACTCACCTTCTCCCCTCCCCTGGCCCCCTCCTCACAGGCCCCACCCCACATCCCCAGTCCTCACAACAGGCAGGGCAGACTTGCCAAGCCACTCATCCAGCTGCGCCCCCTCCTACCCAGAGGCTCCTCCCTGCCTGGGGATAAAACCCAAGCTGCTTCACCAGGCTCAGTAACCTTTCCCTGACCCACATCCTCCCTGCCAAGGTGCTGAATTACTTTGTGCCCTTGAGGCAGCCCTGCTGTTTTGCCTCAAGGCCTTCGCACTGCCTCTCCCTCTTCGTGAAAGCTTCCCACCCATCTCCCTTTGCCTGCCTATGTCCTAACCAGCTTTCAGGTCTCAGCCCAGACACTGCTTCCACCAGGAAGTCCTCCCTGCCTCCTTCAGGCTGGGTCAGCTTATTGTGCTGCGCAGCCCCCTGTGACCAACTGGCTCTGGTCACAATTCTGTCTCTATACCTGGCCCAGCACAGGGAAGATTTCTTATATGACAACCAAATGACGGGGCCACAGGAGGCAGTGGGGAAGGCAGCCCCTTGCACATATGTCCAGGACCCAGCCTGCGCCTCAGGAGGGAAGGGAGGTGTCTCCTGAGGAGACAAGAGCCCCGCTGCCTTAAGGTCCCCTGCGGTCCCCCACCCTGCCCCTCTGGCCCACTGCTGGCGTGGATATCAGTGAAGGCCATGCAGGCCTCCTGTGAGAGCTCCTCACTACCCAGAATCTTCTTGAGCAGCGCTTGCTTGAGCGGCTCCCGCGTGTGGCTCCACAGCCGGTCCTTGCCGCGGGCCTTGGACACCATGACACGGCTCAAGGTGTGCTTTGGTGGGGGTCTGCTGGGGCCCGAGGACAGTCAGCATAGGAATGGGGCGGGTGGGGCGGTAAGAAGACCTGCAGGTGGTGAGACACCCACCCTGCCCTCGCCTGAAGCTGCTGAGGGCAGGAACAGGTATGCTCTTCCCCACCCTGCCTTGCCACCAGGGGTGCAGGAGCCACTTCATCCAGAAAGCCACTGCCCACCCCACCCCAGGCACACAGAGCCACAGCTGCCCACCCTCCCGCCCATCTCCCCAGCGGGACTGAGGGTGCAGCCACACGGCGTACGGGAGGCACCCTCAGGACCTGCGTGGGCAGGCAGTCACCATCCCAAGGAGGGATGAGACCCACAGAAGGGCCAGCTTGTTGGACAGAAACTGCCTCCTGCTGCCTCTGCCCAGCCCTGCTCACAGGCGGGGGCTGCCACAACCCCCTGTCACCGCTCCTCACAGCCGTCACCTGAAGTAGTCGTAGGAGAATTCCTCCAGCGTGTAGGGCTTGCTGCGTACCTCGGGCTCCACTGTGCGCAGCTGCAGGAGCCGGATAACATCCTGCCTCTGGTCGGGGGTCATGGTGACCAGAGCCTAGAAGCCAAGAGATGGGCTTAGGTCAGGTCTCCCCCTGGGACCACTGGGATCAACACAGGAAAGCTTGATGCCTTCCAGATCAGGAGTAGGAAAGACCACCTCCCCAGGGGTGGACGCCATGCCTCTACTGATCCTGGGAGTCCTTCTCCTCCCTAGGACTCTGCAAGCCTCTGCTGCCTCATTGAGATGGGCTCCCAACTGCAGGTCACCTGAGCCTGGCTCAGGAGCCACCTGAGGAGCTGGGCTCTGGGGCTGCCCAGAAGGGCCAGGTACACCTGCCTGTGTGCCCTCAGTCCCTCTCAGCCAGCCAGACGATGCCCTCCTGCTGGCCACTCTCGTGCCTTCCCTTCCTCTTGGCAGTTCCTCTTCTGCTGCTGTCTCTAGGCCTCTGCTATAAGACGGACCCTTAAGGGTCCCTGGAATTTCTTTACAGAAGCTACAGATCATTCCTCTGTAGCCTCCCTCCATTTTACAGCTACAAGAAGATGCCGGAAGAGCCTAGAGGGGCATCCCATCCACCCACCACTGCCAGGCCACGTACCACTATCTCCCGTGGTGGCATGGTGACAGTGGGCATGACGTACACACAGTCCGTGGGGAAGTCCCCACGCTGCTTGGTCCTCTCACTGATGCCATTGGCCCAGCCTGAGTTCATGACCTGCTCGCCAGTGTCATGGTCCAAGATGATGAGGTCTCCCTTGGCGAAGCTGAGGAAGCCGGACTCCTCGCCCGCTGCAGAGCAGAGGGGAGCAGGGCCGTGTGGAGGCAGAGAGAGAGAGAGGCAGAGTTGCAACATCTTTATTTGGGTTGATCTATAAGCCACTGCTCTCCATTGAAGAGCTAACGCCCCGTTTGCCTCGTGACTGCTCATCTGTCATCCTGCCTCCACATGCACACAGACAAAGCCACCTTCTGTGGCTCCCCAGGGCCCTCAGGAGAAAACCTCAGCTCCTGAGCCTGTGGTGAGCTAGCCTCCCGGACTCCTTCCCCTCAATTTATGCTCCTTCTCCCTCCCTCGGGCCATTCTTTTCAAACCAAACACAGGCCAAGCCTGGACATCCCCGTCTGCTTGGTACGCGCTCTGCCCCGCCTCATACGCACTGCTCACTCCGTGCTTCCCTAGTCACTGTCCCGCGGCCCTCCTCACTGGAGGCACTAACAGCTCTGAGCACTGGTTCACTCTGTGATGCCACTGGCCACCCATGCCTGCCACCACTCACCAGGGTTGGGGTTGTCCTGCAGGGCCACCACATACTTAGACCTCTTCCGGAGTCCCTCCAGGAAGGTGACCACCAGGTCACGGATGTCCTCGGCATTGCTGGAGGTGAAGGTGTACTCATCCCCCTTGATGGTGGCCAGTGTGAAGCTGGGGGCTGTCAGTTTCGCTCCCCTGCAGGACCAACACGGAGAACAGGGCCCGGCCGGGGTCAGTCCTGCCCGGCCCGAGTGAGTCTCAGCACAGCCCAAGTCAGAGCAGCCCAGCGAGAGTAAGACACGGCACTCCCTGAAGGAGACCAAGGCCAGCCAAGTGAGCATCCGAGCCATGAGAGACGAGGCCCAGTCACAGCACGGCCTGGTCCGACCAGGGACGCATGGCCAGGTCAGGCACGTCTCAGTACCAGATAGACACAGCCCTTGCACAGCCCACGTTGGCCACAGCCCTGCTTCTCTCTGAGTCCTGCTCACCCTTCAGGCCTCAGCCTAGCGGCCACTTCCTCCAGGAAGCTCTCCTCGGCCTTCCACAGCCCTCATGACACTGCCGCTGTTCTAAAGCGGCCTGTTCAGTATCTGTCGTCTCGCCTGACTGAGCACTAAGAGGGAAAGCACTGTCTGTTACCACTGCATCCTCTGTGCCTGCAAGAGCTGGACAACCCAGCGCCCAGCAGACACAGCCCAGAGACATTCCTCCTAACCCCAGGCGGGACACAGGTCACTTCACTCTTCCATAGGGTCACTGAGGGCTGGGGATATAGCTCAGTGGAATAAGCGCTTGCCTAGCAAGCGCAGGGTCCTGAGTTCGATCCCCAGTACCGCAAAAAAAAAAAAAAAAAAAAAAAAAAAAACTGGAAAAGAGCTCCGGGGAAGATGGCGACCAGGTGAGCAGCAAGGGAGCGAACCTCCTTAATAAACACCACCAGCTCGAGACAGACTTGGCGAGCGTGAATGCCGGGACCTCGGCTGGGAAGTTTAAACTGGGCGTATTTCTCTGAGATGCCAGGGGAGATGTGGTAGGGCGGACCAGGCTGCCGGGGCGAGACGTGGGAAAGCCCCATAGGGTCACTGCCCTCTGCCCCCATCCTGTGTGCGCTGCACTTTTCAGTTTATGGAGAGCATTCCTGCATTTAGCCCACTGCGCTGGTGCACTCTGACCCACAGCAGCACCCTGCACCCTCTCTTCCCCGCTCGTCTGTCTGTGCCCCCGCCTACCTGCTGCTGGACACGGCCATGATCTCCGGGAAGGACAACTCCAGGAGCACTTGTTCCTGCTCATCCACAAAGTAGACGCCCGTCCAGTTGACAGCCACAATGACATCATTCTTGGGGAGGCTGGGGCCTGGGACAATGACAGAAACCCGGAGAGGGACACCCCCTTTCTCTGGGGCCCACCCTCTCCCAGTCCTCTCCCAATTCTCATAACCATCAAGGACGAGAGTACCCTGGCTTCCAGTTTACAAGTAAAGAGTCAGACTCAGAAAGCGAGGCCATCCTACAGCCCAAATCCCCAGGGCCATGGGAAGAGGGTGCTGGATCGGGAAACTCGGGGTCAGTCCCATCCCCGCCATTGGTCTCTGTGAAGCTCTGGACAAGTCCCCACCTTCAACCAGTGTGGGACACAGGAGAAGTTGGAGAACAGAACCCCAGGGTTCCCTCTGGCCCCAGTGTCTGGTGACTGAGCCCTGGCCTGTCATAACATCCAGTATCAATGGCCCAAGGCCAATAGCCTGTGTGGGTCAGCGTCAGCCACACTCATCTCAGCTTCAGCACAGCACCCAGCAGAGCTGCCGCCGTACCCTGAGCCACCCTCTTTACGGTAGGTGCTGTTGCCATTCCAAGTTTTGTCCAGTTCAATGCAGTGTGTGCCGAGTCACTACCAGACTGGGACACTCAGCAATGCGACCTGGAACACCATGGCCCCGGCTTGGGAGCCTAGCTGAACTCCCTCCTTCAGCCACGGGGCCTGAGGGTTGAGGGGCTGAGGGAACGTGAGGCCGGGAGTACCTGAGAATTTGTAGGCTTCATAAAACCTGGAGAAGAGCAAGGGCCACTTGAAACGGGCATAATTAACCACATCTTCTTTGACCTTCTGGGTATCAGTTCTCCTTTGTGCATAAATCCCCTGCGGAGGACAGAGAGACAAAGGATGATGTACAAGTTCTAGAAACCAGATGTCCCTGCCTTGATCCAGGGGTGGCCTAGGCTGCTGTACCCCACTGTATACCATGGCCTTGCCGCCTCCACCACCCCATCCCAATCGACACCAGTGAGCCTGTGTAGCTCTGTGTGCACATAAGTCCCAAGGCACAAGCTGGAGAAAACAAAGGGGCCACCCCCTCACACCCCAGGAGCTCCCAGTTCAGCAGCAACAGGAAAGCTGAGGAACCTAGTCAGTAGTGCCCAGGATCCAGAGGTTTGCGTTGTTGCAGAAGAGATGGGGGGGGTGTGGCGTTGGGGTGTGGGAATGGCTGGGGGAGAGGGGAAGGACCACAGCATGCAGAAGCCTGGCCCCAGGACTGCAGGTGACTACAACAGCAAGAGTGGGCTTCTGTGGAAACACCCAGGCGAACCTAGGAGTTAGAAGGATCAGATCAGAGGAGGGATTGGATCCTGGGGCTAAGGGGAGGAGTGAGAGGCTCCACAATGAGCCTGCCAAGAAACACATGCACTAGTTTCGTTTCTCTAAACTCTTCTCCCAAGCTCTAGTAAGGACTCCATGGTGTTGGTGGAATTGGTGGGATCAGAAGGTGCTCGTGATCTTGGCAGTACGTAGACACAGGCAGACAAGGAGAGCTGCGTGTGCCACACATAGCGCCCTATTTCCATCCCAGAGAGAGCTGAGACACAGCGCCATGCCAGGAACAGGGAGTGTTGAGGGTGGGTGGCTTGAACATGAACTTGCCAGCTTGCCAACCTGAACTCAGATGTTTCAGGAGAAATATCTATGTATGTGGAGAGAAACTCACAAAGTAAGTGGTGCTAACAATGAGAACCCAGGTGAGATGTGCCCCACCTCAAATTCATCTGTTGAAATCTAATCCCTCGGGAACCATGTTTGACCATAAAGACTATAAGAGGTAAAGTTAAAGCTCTTTAGGGTGGGTCCTACTCCAGTAGACCTAGCATACTTAGAAGAGGGAATATGGGGTACACTGTAATCCCAGCTATTCAAGAGGCTGAGACAGGAAGCTTGCAAGTTTGAGGCTAGGCTGGGAAACTCAGACCATCTCAAAAAAATACAAAGGGCTGGGGATGTAGCTTAGAGGCAGAATTCTAGCCTAACATGTGCAAGACCCTGGGTTCAGTACCCAGCAAAAAAGGAGAACGAAGAGGAAGAGGTGGAGGAGGGGGAGGAGGAGGAGATCTGGACACAGATATTCACGAGCGCAGAAGACAGACCACAAGGAGAGGCAGAAGACAGCTATCAGCAAAGAAGGAGAGGGCCTCAGAAGAAACCGGCCTGACCCTGCATCCCCAGACCCAGAACTGAGATATGCACTGGTGCTGTTTCAGCTGTCCATCCTGTGGTGCCTTACTAAGGCAGCCCACACATCTGTCCTCTCTGCAAGAGCCTAGGGACACACACACACACACACACACACACACACACACACACACACACACGCCGGAAGAGCTGCAATCCAGAGGAGAGACGCAGTTCAGCTGTGGGTTCCAAAATGACAGAAATCATTTCTGTCCCATTCATACCAGGACTTGATCTGGTGCCTAAGGTGAACACATGAACAGTGGTACCCAACCCAGTATATGCCACATACATGTGCCACATGCCACATGCCATGATCATAATATGAACTCTGTGGCAGTTAGGGCAGACTGCCAGCTGGACTGGCTTTGGACTCTGCTGGGGGATCGGTGGCGCACACGTCTGGGTGTGTCTGGGCGGGCTCTGAAGGTGTGGTCTCGGGTATCCACGTCTGTCTGTGCCCTCCCCCCTTCCTCTCTGGTGCTGTCCCCCAATCTGCTTCTGATCGTGAACTGATGGGGGCCTTGGAGATGCGCTGACTGCCGGAGCCAGCATCCCAGCCCCTTTCCCTCTGGATGCCCCTGCTCTCCCTGGACAGGCTCCTTGGCTCAGGAAGGAGCTACTCACCCTGGCTGCAGGCCTAAGGCTCCAAGTAAGGGGTGCAGAAGGAGCCTGTGTCTAGAGTGGCTGAGCAAGAAGGTGGTTGGAGTTCTTTTAGGAAAAACTGGACATTTCCTAGGCACTTTCTCCCTCCAGTGCCGCCTCCATTCCTGAACAGCTGTTCTTGGAAAACACAGCATTGTAAGCAACTGGTGCAAGACCAGGGGATGTCACCTCAATACCCACACCTGTGGGGTTTCCTCAGGAATTTCACGACTGGGTTTGATTCTGCTCTGTGTCCCTGGCACCCAACCCAGAGAAAGAGATAGAAGACAGGTGGGCTGATGCTCATGGCAGACAAACAGCTGCAGGAGGCAGGAGGTCCTGGCCCAGCAGCTCCACAGACAGACATCTGTTGAGGGGAACTGTGACCTTGATTGCTTGGGTCTTGGCCCCTCCTCCAGGCCCTCTCCTGGTCTTCCTACCTTCTTGTGGGCAGCAATGGCCAGCTGGGCCCACTTCTCGAGTGTCTTCAGTGGTGTGATCTCGCGGTCAGGGATGTAGGTGGGCACAAGGTTCAGGAGGCGCTCCAGGATCATTTCAGAGCCGTAGTCCACAAAGTACTGCTGGGAGGCCAGCTCGGCCAGGTCATCTTCCTAGGGGAGGAGACCTTAGTCACACCTGGGGCCCAGTCCCCTTTGGGAAGTCCTTCCAGACAACTGAGAGCCCAGGCCCTCTTCTGGCCCTGCCTCCTATAGGTCTGGGGCCCTATTCTTTGGGACCACGTGTTCTCATTGCTTCTTGTCTGCTCAGGAGACCCATGAGCATCCTAAGGACAAGGCCCCTCTCCTGCCTTCCTCAGGGCCCCAGCAGCAGGGGCCATACAGAAAGGATCTGGCAGTCTTGAAGGCAACAGATATTTACCAATGACTTTCAAGTATTTCAGAATTTTAGCAAATAATACAGCTGGTGTATTAAATGACTAAATGATCAGTCACTAAATGACTGAATATTAGCTTATAAGTGTCACTACCACAGTACCAATATCACCACTGCTTCCGATGGCCATAGTGAACACCATCAGCACCATCACTGCTTCCACCAACAACATCATCACTTCCACTGACACCATCACTGTAGCCACTAACACCACCATCACCACCACCAAGAACACCACTGTCCCCAACACCATCACTTCCTCCACTGTGGCCACCACCCACAAACCAACATCCTCTTCATTTCCTCATCTCTCACACAGTCACTAACAGAACTACAAGCACCATCAGAACCGCAGTTACCATTATCAAAAATAAGGCAACCACACTGCTCCTGTGCTTAGGAGATAAAACGATACACATGTGCAAAGTCCAGTCTAAACGACTGACTCTCCTTCTCATTCAGAGTTTACTAAACCGACTCAGAACAGTCCCACAGGCACAGACTGAAGCACATACACTGTACCATGCACAGACACAGCAGCAGTGTGGGGACACCTTCCAGTGGCAGAATCCGTGATGTTCATGAAAGACCCTGTTCCTGCCATGTTACCACATCCTCGCAACCCCCACGAGGAATGTGGGTTAAATCCCGGAGAGGCCTGGGGAACATCCAACTGTGATCAGTCCCACCCCAGCACTAGCTGCTGGAGGGTCACAGACGGAAGCACGAAGCCCAGATTTGGAGACACTGGCGGCTGAGGGCCAAGCAAGTGCAGGAGACCCCCTCTCACTCACCTTTTCACACCGGTACTCCCCAAACTTGACCCCTCGCACCACCTGCTGGTAGATGAGGTTGGTGGCCACGTTGTCATCTGAGGGGTTGTGCCAGGGTGTGAAGACCTCTTTGCGGAAGAAGAGCCTCCAGGGTGCATTGCGCTCCTGGGCGCCCTGCTCCTTGGCATACTGCTCACACTGGGAGATGGCGTCCATGACGTGGTCGCTGCCGCTGCCCAGGGAGGACACCTGTGGGCACAGGAGGGCCTGCTCAGAGGAAGAGCGGGCAGACACCGGGCCAGGGAGAGACGCCTGAGGAGCCATCAGCTGTGTCAGCTGTCTCGGTCAAGATGGAAACGAGGCTCCGGCAGGCAGAAACGCGCCCGAGGTCCCCAGGAAGCAGACACAAAAGGAAACTGCGGACCCAGCCAGAGGCTTGCAGCTGCACACTCAGGTATTATCTCCCTAGACCTTGTACTGGGCACAGTCATGCGGAAATTCCCGCCTTCCAGTGCACATCCTTTGTGAAGCTTGTGGAGAAACTGGTGCTGGAAACATAGGTGTGTGAGAGAAACCTCTAGGTGAGCCATGCCTGGCCACAAGTTCTGTCCCTGGACTGACTGAGTAGAGGTGAAAGCCCCAGGTCCAGCTCAGCAGAGGAGGCTACTGGCCTAAGCCAGACAACGATCCCTGAGGGTTGGCTCACACGCCAACTGGTGGAGGACCAGTGGAAAAGATTGACCACTTGCTGGGGAGCTCCCTGTCACTTGTCACAGCAAGCCGATATGGAACTACATCCCCATGGGGCACCCAGGAGCTGGACTGGGCACCACTGGAGCTTTCCTTCAGCCTGAGCACACATCACCCTAGGGGGCTTGGGTCTCAGTCTGCAAGGCCCTGCAGAGCTCCTTGGTGCCTGAGAGCCCTCCACCACCCCAGTGAGCCAGGCAGATTACCCCAGCCTAGGTCCTCACTGCACGTCGCCAGAGCTAGTAAGCAGCACACCGGGATGGGGTCAGCGGCCTTGCTGAATGGCACCAGGAGGTGGCTGTAGGTCACCATACCTTATCAAATAGGGCGATGTAGAGCGAGAACCCAAACCGGTCCTTGAGAGAGATCTTGTCAGCCAGAGCGTTACACAGCTCCTTGGCTGTGGTCGCCGAGTCTGTCAGCAGGGTCTTGGTGGTCCCATCCATGAACGTCACGGGCAACATGATGGGTTTCTTGGACTTGGTGGCCTTGAGGTGACCAAGAGGTTTATGGGTCCCTTCAGACCAGCCTACTCTTTAGCCCCAGATTTATGGGGCTAAAGCTGCCTGAGAGCCCTAGGCCCTTGCATTCCACCAGGACACTGCTTGTCTCAGTCACACGTGGCCGGGGCCCTGCTATGCCGCCCTCCCCGATGCACTGTTAAGGCCCCGCATCAGTGCCCTGGGCTCGGGTATCAGGCACTGCCACAAGCAGGGGCTTCTTCTCTCCATTCACACAGCCGTCGTAAGACTTTGCAGCTTGGTATCATCCTCCCCATGTTGCTGCTGAGCCATGGTGATGCACAGGGTGTCCCCGACCCAGGTCTCTCTGGCACAAGGCCAGCAAACGGGACTCAGCGATCCTCTGGGGGCTGTCCTGCTACCGGGGGCCAGGTTATAGAATTTGGGCATGAGCACTTGAGGAGCCACTGAATCCCAAAGCAGGGGGCACTTGGGGGCACCAGAGTGCAGCGAGTGTGCACAGGGGCTCACCTGCAACTCCAACCAGCTGGGTGGCTGCGTCCGTGTCCCATTGACGAAGGTCCTCCTCAGACGCTCCTCACAGTATGGGGCGTAGCCAGGCGGGCCCCCATGGATGAAGTTCCGCAGGTACTACACACGGCAGACCAGATGAAGCCGCCCCACCCCAGCAGAACTGGGCCTCCCCCACCTGGACCACCGTGGCACATGCAGGACCTGCTCACTGAGGCAGAACTGCCCACACCTCTTACTCCAGCCTTGACTCCCACTGCGCTTGGACCAAGGGCATGGACTGTGCCTTGGCCACAAAATCACATAGTCCATCCCCACCTGCTGTCTGCCAGGTCTCTTGCCTCACCCCACACATGCCATCACCCCCCTTGCCCGCCATGAGTCTCTTCTGGGACCCAGTGGAGACTCTACCACCTCTTCCACCCTCATAGCACCAATCCGCATCCAGGCCTGACACCAAGTGGGGCGGAAGTGACTGCCCCAGGACAAAGTAGAGGGCCCAGGATGCGCTTCTGTCAGACTCAAATCTAGCTAGAGCAGGGCCGAGGGAGGACAGAACCAAGCGGCGGCTGCCTGGGCAGAGGGACTCCAGGGCCAGAGGGTCGGGTGGGAGCCCCCACTGAGCTCTTTGTCTGTTCTCTCCCACAGTGCCGGGACAGGGCCAGCCCCCTCTGCCGCAGGCGCCTCTCTTACCTTGACAAACTTCTCAGAGGGGGCAAAGCAGCCCACACAGAGTGACACGAGAATCCAGCCACGGGCATAGCTGCTCTTAGATGGGTTGTGGGTAAGCTGCTTGCTGATCTGGCAGTAGATCTCATCCCTGCGCAGGAGGGGTCGCCTCAGAGGAGCAGCTGCCCCTCCCAGAAGCAGGCCAGTCAGCCTGGCCAGCCTGCCCAAGACCACTCAGGAGGGGCTGGGGATATAGCTCAGTGGAATAAGCGCTTGCCTAGCAAGCGCAGGGTCCTGAGTTCGATCCCTAGTACCGCAAAAAAAAAAAAAAAAAAAAAAAAGACCACTCAGGAGGAGTTAGAGCGGGGCCAGGTGGGGAGGCTCAGTTGGGGCTCTGGGCAGCCACAGTAGGGACAGGATCGAGCATGAAGCACACTCCTGATGCCAGCTCAGAGGCCACAGCCGGGGCCCCTCATCTGGAGACCCACTCTGGGCACAGTGACCACGCTGCTGAGACGCACACACCCAGCCCTGCCTCATCCCTAACTCCCTAGGTGTCCTGGACAGGTGGCTGTGCTTCTCCAACTCCAGCCCATAGTCAGGCAAGCAGGGACAGCTCCTAGCAATGCCAGTGGGTACAGCAGGAAAAATCCAGGGCACGTCTTGGGGGCTGGATGAACAGGGAGGCGCACCTATTTCTTTAATGCTTGAATATTTCAGTAGTGAGATTAAAACAAGGAAAGTAATTTTTTGTTTTCATTTGAAAACAATCCTTACACGATTTCTGTGTAGAAAAATGAGCTGAGGCTTAGAAGATACCTAGCATAGGGCCTTGCACAGACAGCCTCCAGTAAAGGGCAGCCGCCATGGTCACTGCCATGGTGACATTTCTTCCATCTCCTAAACTGGGACAAGGGCAGACGAATAGCGATGCAATTACCACCAGGGGACGCTCCTGCTCCTCCTCCTTTTCCAAGAGCAGTGCCGGGCCGGGAGAGGAATTATCTGATTCAGTGGCTCCCATATTTTGCGAGTTCATGGGTCAATAGACTTTTAAATAAATTCTAGAAGCTGTCAACTTTTATGGCAACTCATCGTGCAAACACAGACACACACCCGCGCACAGTACCCCGATCGTTTCATAAAACAATGGCCATTTTAAATAGCCAAGGAGCAGGAAGGGTAAAGTTACAGCAGAAAGAACAACCCTTTAAGCAAGTGCAGCTCTGGTTCCCAGCTTGTCAGAGAGCAGTGAAAACCCATTCCCTTCCCCTGGCGTCTCCAGCCTGACCCTCTCACTCTACAGACTGGGAGACTGAGGCTAGGAAAAGCGGGGGATCAGCCTTTGAGGTGGGCACTGCTCTTATTCTCCTTCACGGCCCAGGAAGCACAGGCTTGGAGGACGAAGGAGTCTGACTAAGGCCATAGGGGGAACGAGCAGCAGAGCCCGAACAAACACAGACCTCGGGGCTTCATCTGTTGCTAAGGTGATGGAGCCACACCCAGCCACCAAAAGGCCTCTAGGCCCTGTCAGGGAGCGTGGGGTGCCCCCAGCGCGGCACTGCTGCACCCCTTGAGCACTGACCGCAGCGCTGGCCGCAAGATGCCATTGCCAATGATGAAGTGCAGCTTCTCCAGGTTGGAGGTGGGGCGGTCCTCCAGCATGCTGTTGCCCTGCACTGTGGACTCCCCATCGTGCAGCCTCTTGGTCACCTGGGCCAAAGGGACAGGCATGACCAGGGCTGGTGAGGTTCAGGGTGCTGCCCCTGCCAGCCAGGGGCCCTGCCCCTGAGTCTGTCGTTTCCCAGAGTTCAGGACCGCACCTGGACTCTGCCCCCCACACACACACACACAGAACAAGAACAAGCCCACATGGCTGGGAAGCATGGGCTTGGTGCCACCAGTTTCTGAGACACAGCTCCTCTGCAGCCTGCTTGATCCCTGCACCTCAGCCCCCACCCCAGGGGTGGCCCTTCCGGCCAGGATGGGCCCTGCCTCTCAGATTCTGAGCAAGACCCCATTTCTCTAGGATGAGCCCTCTCATACATCTCTGGCACTGTGGTGCACTCTGGGCTCCAGCTGCCCACTCATTAAGGCCCCAGACCTGGTCCTTTGAGGGTGAGTGCCCCTCTCCGGTCCCACACAGCCACAGTAGCGCCCCTGTACTCTGCCCAAACATGGTGAGAGGTGAGGGGAAGGAGTGTGTGATGCGGATAGGACGGGCTGGGGAAGGTCCTCGTGGCTCAGTCTCCACCCTGCACCTTCCTCCCAAGACCCCTCAGACTAGGTGTTTTCTTCCCTAGGCCCCTTGCTACCCAGTACAGAGCTGGGCTTCAAATCTGACCCCACATGGCTGCAAGACTGGATTTTCACCGTAGAAGAGGACAGGACCAGGACCGAAGCAGTGTAGGAGCCCCTGCCCTTGAGGTAAGTAGTCAAAAGGAGGTTTTCTGGAGGAGCGAACCCTCAGGCAGAGAAGGAGGAGGAATTTCAGGTGTGTGTGTGAGGTGGGCGCAGGGGTGGGGGTCGGCTGGCCATAAACACCACAGCCTGTGTCTGTCCCACTTGGACCCCAGCAGCCCAGTGGGCCTTGGAGCACCAGGGCCAGAACAGTGCTCAGAAGGTGAGGGGGCTGAGTGAGGGGTACAAAGCCACCGTGGTCCTGATGCTCCATAAGCACTTTTACCACAGAAAGGGGCCCAGGTCTGAAAGGTCCTTGCACCAGATGCCGCGTGTACAAGTTGGGAAGGAAGTGCCCTCCTTCCTACCCTGTATCTCTAGACCCCTGCCAGTTCTGGCTTCCTGCTCTGGGACGCCTCTCTGCTGCAGGCTCCAGCCTCATTTGCCACCTTTTGGGTACACTTCTACCATCCGCCACTGTCCTGCCCTTGGGGACAGGTGGCATGCCCACCCCTGCAGGTCCCAGGTCAGTCAGGCCACAGCCTGGCGCCAGGAGGCACCACCCCAAAGCTGCCAGGCCCCGGGTCTGCTCCCACCTCCTCTGTGAGCTTCGACTTCTTCTTCAAGGTCAAGTGCACCAGCTTGTGCCTCACGCTGCTCTTCTTCTGTCCTTCAGGGAGCTGGGCCTGCAGGGCCAACAGAGGTCAGGGGCAGGTGACTGTGCAGAAGGCAAGGACAAAATCACGGACAGTGGGACTGTGCCTGGGGGTCCTCTCACCTCCACACTGATGTTTACAAGACACTGTACATGGCCACCCCCATCCAACAACGGGCAGATGGGAAAACTTAGACTCAGAAAAGTACAGTGGCCTGCCTGGGTTTCTCAGTGAGTCACTGCAGGAACTCACTCTGATGACAAAGCCCGTCTGCTTTGCCACTTGGCCCCTCAGTTATGATCAGCACCTTATAGTTTGTAAAACTTTTATACTTTTGTTCCCACAAGTAGACAGAGGAGGGCAGGCTGGGGATGAGCCCTGAGCCAGGGGCAAATCATAGGGTGCTGCTTCTGCCAAGGACCCCCAGGCTGGGCACCCCAGGCAGCCAGCCTCACAGGCCTGGGGGGGGCCACCTGCCGGGGGCACCCTGGCCTCACCTCACCCTCGCCCTGCAAGGCCTGCAGTTCCCTCTTGTATGTCTTCTTGCCCAGGGTCTCATAAATCTTGGTCATCACGGGGATCTTCTCGCTGCCATCACTCATGGCAGTGTGGTACTTGGGCTCAGGGAGGTCCCCCATAAACCGGAGGATGGTGATCCAGACAGCCAGCGCCGCCTGGAAGCAGAGCGCATATGTTGAAAAGCCAGGGCTGAAGACACGCTCTAGCTGTGGACATAACCTGGGGTGTGGGGAGACAGCTGGAGAAACACCAGTCCTAGGTCCAGCCCTAGGGCCCAGGGCCCACTGCCCGGGAAGCACCCACATTCCCTGCCCTGACCCTGCTCAGTGCCACAGTACAGGCAGGCCTCACCAGCTGGTCACCCTCGTCATCATGGTACAACAGTGGCTGTTTGAGTGGCCGCCGTGTGTAGGAGTGTGTTGTTGTGCCCTGGAAGTAGGTGGCAGCGAACTTGGCGAATTTGTACTCAGAGAGGTCCTCTTCGTCCTCGTCAGGCAGCGGCAGGGCTGCATCCAGGTCCTCCTCCACCATCTCCCTCCGCCCTCGCTCCAGGTCCTGATGGACACAGAGGCGCTGCCGGCCGTGCAATCCCAGCTCCCGGGTGGGAGGGCCTAGGGCAGACTCAGGGCTGGGCTGCCATTTCCCAGCCTGTCCCTGCACAGCCAGCTCTTCCTCCACGAGGGAAGGGCCTGTTTGTTGTTCAAGCAGAGCCTGGCACATCATAAACCCTCAACAGTGAGTGGATAGATGTTTGAGGATAGGGAGGGGGACAGTGACTGGCCCAAGGTCACCTGGCAGGCACCTGCAGTCCCAGTCCAGGTCAACCTTACTGCCCTCAGCTCAGAGGGCCCAGGTGGGCTTCCATGCAAGGGGACACCAGAGAGGGGGAGGCCGGGTGCAGAGGAGCCTCTGGAGCCTGACCCCAGCCTGGTACCTCAAAGCCGCTAGGTGCCTGGCCCTCCTGGCCTGGAAGGCCACCTGAAGTCCCCAGGAAGCCAAACATCTTGTCCACCATGTCCGAGTGGTTGATGGGCTCCTGGCGGGCCCGCTCCATGCGCTCCAGCAGCTCCTTCTTCCGCCGAGCCTCCTCCTTCTCCTTCAGCTCGCGCTCCGCATCCTCACGCGCCAGCTGGGCCAGGCGCTCCTGAAGTTGGGATGACAGAGGAGATGGGATGGGCACCAGTGCTACAGCTCCAAGACACAAGCTCTCCTGGGAGCGCCTGAGAGCCCAGGAGCAGCCTTGGCCCGCACCTACACCAGGGTGAGCACCTGAGCACACTGAGGGGCTGCACCTCAGCGCCCCCTGCTGGCCTCGCTGAGCTCGGCCCTCACCGTCCAAAGCAAGCAGGCAGGTGCACAGCGCCTCTAAACCACTGGAGGTCCCTAGACAGGCCCAGGCGGTAAAACTGCCTGTCCTCGGAGGTCAGCCAGGAACAGTTCCCCCAGAGCACCCACTTCCGGCCACACCAGTCTGGCAAGCCATAGCCATGGGTCTGGGGCTCTGGACAAGCACTGCCCATGAGAAATATACTGTGAGCTGTGCAAGTGATATCAAATTTTAAAAAGTGAAAGGATATAGGTAAAATTACTTTAATAATGTTATTTAACACCTATTCCCCAAATACCATGTAATCAGTAGTATGAAAATAATCCTGAGGTGTTTTATGCCCTTTCTGCTCACTGACTCTTCAGAAGTTCTCATAGCACTGCCATTGAGAGGAGCCACATTTCACATCAGTAGTGCTGATGGCCGGGGGCCTCCACTTTGGGCCTTTGGTGCTACGCCTGGGTCAGGTCTTTTATCCCCAGGATGGCAGGCACTGTGGGGTGCAGTCCCTCTTCTCTGGAGACCCATCCTTCTGTCCTCTCGCCTGGCTCAGACCCAGCCCTGAGAAACAGTTCAGCAAGTGAGTGCTGAGTGGGCCTGGGAAGGGAGGAGAGCTGCAGGCACAGGTGACCAGCGGCCAGCGACGGAGACAGCTAAGAGGTGCCCCGGTGTGCTCCGCTCACCTGGTGCTTGCGCTCTGCCTCCTCCTTGGCCCTCTTGGCGCTCATCTCCTTCCGGAGCTTCTCCTCCTCTGCCAGCCGCATCTTTTCCGCCTCAAGGCGCCGCAGGTACTGTGGAGAGAAAGCCAGGTGGGCACGGGGCGTAGCATTTGTCACAGCACTTCCTGCCACCTCCACCCCCTCCCTGGGTCTGGATCTGCAAGTGGCTTTGTCAAGTACTTTGACAGGTACGGAAATAGGAAGCTGAGATGTTCTCCAGGTCACACGTAGGTGGAGACGCAGGATCCCAAAGCTAGACAAGGTTTGCCTTGGCCTCCTGGAGGCCCACGGGGAGACTGGGGCCCCAGTCCTGTCTTTGGGAAGGTGGATCGGGGGATCTGGTCCCACTCTTGTGTATGTGTCAGGGCAGGACAGCTACAGCTACCCCCCAGGCCTTGGCTACACAATTCCAAGGACAGGGGCCCTCACCTCAGCCCTGAGGCGCCGGTGCAGCCTGCGGGCAATCATGCCCCGGGCATAGGCCTGCACGGTGAGCACGGCCCAGAGGCGGTGGCGGAAGGCTTTGCGCACCAGGTAGGCCCGGCATCGGGCTTGGAACTGAACGATGCGTCGGCGGGCCAGATGGTACTGCTGGCGCAGCTTCTGGGAGCGGTGCAGGGCCTGCAGCCTCAGGAAGCCCAGGCGCATCTGCAAGGACGTGCCTGTGCTCAGATCCATGCCCTGGCCTGAAGCCCCTGCCACAAGAGCCTCCACTGCAGTGGCCTCTACAGGCAGACTGGCACCCCCCACAAGGCCAGGCTTTGTGTCTGTCAAAGGGGACAATGGCTCCTGTACTTCAGGCAGCCTCCCATGGGGGGGGTGTCCTAGAGGGTGGCCCTGACTCTCCCTGAGATGGCATCCCTAAGGGATGAGATCAGCCTCAGACCGGGGGCTGTAACCAACCAGCTTGCTTCCTGTCTACCTCCCAGGCCATGTCCAGGCTCCCCAGAGAGGTCCCTCATGACCTAGCCCATTCCTGCTCTTCAACAACCCCAGTGTACTCACAACCCACCAAAACACTCCAGAAAAAAAGCAATGAACATTGCTGACTGGTTGAAAAGAGTCACAGAACTAGACCCGGACTTTGGCTGGAGGGATGCAAGGGGCTGGCTGGGCTGCGCTGCTAAGTCCTGTTGCCTGGCTGCAAGGAGGGGCTGGTGGCGAGGCTCACCAGCTCATAGTTCCTTCTACAGTGGTGGCCCCGCCAGTGCCTCTGGATCAGCGTGGCAGCATTCTTCAGCTTCAGGAAGTTGGACCTGAAATGGTAGTGGTGATGGAGTGAATCCCAGAGCAGAGAGCTGGGGCCTGGAGGCACCAGTGTTCAGGTAGCTCGGGAGAGCACACTGGCCCTCAGCTCTGTGACATCTCAGTGGTGTGACCTCGGGCGAGGCACAGAAGCTCTCTGTGCCTTAGCTTCTTCATCTGTAAAAGGAGTAGCCAAATGCCTGCAGTTCCTGTTTCACAGGCTCCTTGCATAAACCCATTAAAATAGATATTCAAATGGTGCTTGCTAAGTGAGCAGAGGTATGAACAAATTAATAACTGAAATAATATAAAACTGAGCACTTGGAACCATCACACTTCACATTTTATAGAGGAGGAAGTTAAGACTCAGGGTTGGGATTACAGCCCATGTCTCTGACTCTGAGGAGCCCTGTTATTCTGCCCATACACAGCAGGCTGCTCCCTCGTGAGACAGTAATTTCCAGTCTGATGGATGATAGGTCCCTGCATCAGACAGCAGGGGCCTGCTAAGAGCTGGGAGAAATGGAGAAGGAGTGGTGATGGGCACCATGAGTGCAGGCTGCGTGTGTTTGTGCTTGTTTCTGGGAACACATGTTTTTTGCTGGTGTTCATGTCGAAAGCAGTGGTCACAAGCGCACATGCATGTGGGCCAAGGTGGCAGGGCTGCCCAGGGCACATACCTGTCTTTGAACCCCCGGATGACCTTCTGCAGGAGGATGACCCTGTCAGTGATGGCCTTGTCCCGCTCCACCTCTAGCAGCATGTCATGGTGGTCCTGGAAGGCAGCATCCCCAGTGACATCTCCTCCAAGGGCACCAGCTTGGTCCCAGTGCACACTCAATTCCTTCACTCACAGCCCAGATCCCAGTGGAGCCCCACAAGCTCCCAGCCTTCTCAGGCCCCGCAGAGTCGCCTCTGACAACACTAAGGGTTGTGGCTGCTGCCCGGGGCCCCAGGTGGGACCAGAGGAGCAAGAGGAGCTTCATTTCACTGGGTGGGATGAGAGGACCCAACATGCACATATCCTGGCTTCGTCCCACTGCCGTCTCTGCCCAGGGCCCTCTGCTGCTTGCTATCGCAGGGACCTGGGCCTGGCCACTGTCCTCTCTCTCTAGAATCTTGACAGTAGCCTCTTCCCCAGGGGTCTCCTGATTCTCTATTACTTCCCCTCTGGTCCTCCCTTCCATTCAGCCAATGAACCCTCCTAAACACAGCCCTGATGGTGACCCAGTGACACATGGGCTCTTCACCCTGTCACCCAAGGTCCCCCAAGATCCAGGCCCTGCTGACACTTCCAGCCCTTTCTCCTCCTCACCCCGCCCAACGCTCACCCCTGCTGGATGGCTCCCTTGGTCCATTTAGTAGGACGCCTAGCCCTGTGAGCCAGTGCTGAGCTAGATGCCCGGGCGGTGTCTCCATGGCCCAGACGGACAGGGCCCCGCCTCTGGGCAGGTGCGAGTCTCACAAGGGAGCCACATCTGTCAAACTGTCACAGATACACAGGGCATGGCAGAAAGGAGCTACTCAGCCTGGGATTTCCTCATGAGCAATGAATGAACGAGTGAATGAGTCTTGGACCTTTATTCTCAAGACACCACCACATCCGAAGAGCCCAGAGAAGTAAGGCTGGGGACACTTCTCTGAGTTCTCTGTCACTAGGCCCCATCATACCTCCGGCCTTGGCCTGCTGACACTGGGGCTAGGCATGAGCCTGCTGCAGGTCAGAAGCCCTGCTCTCTGCTTCCCAGCTGCCTGACCATGGGCCACGCGCTCCTTCTCTCTGGGCCTACGAAATGGCCAGAATATACCCTGCTCCACAGAGTTGCTGGGATAAGTGAGATCGCAGGAGAAACACCCCACGCAGTGTGGAGAGCATGTGCTGTAACCCAGTGATGTAACCCAGAGCATGTGCTTTCCTGCCCACAGTGATGGGTTACATAGCTGGGGGCACTGGCACATTTATCCAACGAGGAGATGAGGGCTCGGGGAGGTAAAGGACTGACTCAAAGCTCCTGGGCTGTGAGGAATAAGACCAGTTAGGCCCCAAACGCCCAGCTGTGGGTTAGGTTCATTCCTCTGCAGCCGTCTTAGCCCTCAACCCCACCCCCATACTAGCCAGGAGCCCTGCCCTGCACCCAGGATGCACTGAAATCTAGCACAGCAGAAATGGAAATGGGGAAGGCTGTGCTTCCCCACTGCAGCTGCCCTGGCAGGGCCCACTCCCAGCAAGTTCTCCAAGACCGTCACTCCCCAGGCCCAGCTTCCTGCCCCTCCTCCATGACCCAGGCATCTGTGGGCACCAGGAGTTCAAGCTGCTAAGCTCAGGGTGCTTGGGACAGAGCCACGGACGGGCAGCATAGTGCTGACCACAGCCTGCAGAAGCCTGGCCAGCAGGAAACCACAGGAAGAGACCTAAGATACACTCTAGACCACCCCAAGACCATCCCATTTAACTGACAGGAAAAGAAGGCAACAATGGCCAGTGACTTGGCCAAAGTCCCTGCTGACAGATACAGGATTAGGATTTGAATTCAGGCCTCCTGCTGAGCATCTAACAGATAGAAGGGCTCTGCCTTCTGCTTCTAACCTGGGGTCAGGGCTGTGACCTGAGGCCTAACCCAGCCGGCCAGCAGCCTCTCAGGCCCTGCCCATGACGGGAGGTCCGTCCCAGGGCAGACCGGGACAGAGCCTGTACTCACCTTCAGAAAGATCTTGGTTTTGCCAATCTGCCAGTCATCATGGGTGCCCAGCACTGCCTCGGCAATGCGCTGGCAAGTCCCCCGGAGGTCGCCCTGGAGAGGGGCACGAGAGAATGGGCAGCTTTGCCAGCTGGATGGCCTCCCAGTATCCTTGGCACAGCTCTGCCCCAGCTGGCTTCTGACCCCAGCCAGGTCCAGCTTCTCTGCACCTCCACTTCTCCCAGCCTCGGTCTGACGATGATCACCATGGAATTACAAGCTCTGTGATGTGTCCGCTGCCCAGGCCCCACTCTTCCCAGCAGTACTTGAGATGTAATGCTCAGCTCACCATCTCAGTGGGACCGGGCCTTTGCTCTGCTAAAGCTGGGCCCTTCCCTTCCATGTTCTGTGCACTGGCCCCGCACCTGTTTGTAGGCCGGCTTCACACCGGGCAGGAGCACACGGTACCGCTCCACAAACTCCACGAAGCTGTAGCGGATGGGGTAGCCTGCACGGCGGATCCGGATGGTCTCCATCATGCCTGAGTAGCGCAGCTGGCGCACGCACAGGTGACGGTCAAATAGCTGCCAGATACAGAGCCAAGGGCATCAGGGTGGGTAGTGAGTACTTTGCATAACGCTGGGGAGTGCCGTCCATGTGGCAGCCAGCATGGATTTGCAGTTATTCAGACAACATTCTAGGATTTTGCCCAGGGACGCCGAGGAAGGTGTGATGGTCAGATCTGTGGCCCCTCTGACTTCAAAGGGCCTTGGTACTGAGCTACATCCCCAGCTCTTTTTAATTTTTTTTTTTTCCCTAGGCAGGATCTCACTAGGTTACTTAGTTCCTGGGATTGGGCTCAAATTTTTCAGTCCTCCTGCCTCAGCTTCCTGGAGTGCTGGGATTACAAAGTTGTTCGTTTGTTGTGAGGGTCGCAGGGCAGAGCCAGCCTGCGGTTCAGGAAGAGGATGCGGAGAGAGAGCAGAAGGCAGGCGCTGGGCTGCAGCGAGACTCAGAGGCCAGGAGGGAGGCTGGATGACAGGAGCCAGGGAAAGTGTGGGGCAGGGAGAGACGCTTGGATTTGCTCTTGAGAACACTGTCACTGCAGTAGAAGGGGTGGTGGGTGGCAGGGGGCAGGACAGGAGGCAGAGAAGGCAGGACACTGGTGATGAGACTGTTGCCAAGGTCCAGGTCACAGATGCCAAGTTCTGAGCTGAGAAGGGTTCCCAGGGTATCTCAAGGCCAGAGAACTGGTACCCAACTGTCCTGGCCTCTGTTCTTCTGGGCTCCCTGCACTGAGTTCATGAGAGCCCTCTGCTCCTCAGACCTGAGTCCTAAAGGGGGTAGGCCTTACCCATGCTGGAAAATGATTTCCTGTCAGGGACAGTGTGTGCAGATAGTCAGCTTCCGCAGCAGCCCGTTTCCTCTCCCTCAGGCCACTTTCCCCGCCTTCCTTCCCTCCCTCCCTGCCCAGACCTCATGGCCCAGCTTTCCCTGGGCCTCCCCCAGGCCTCTGGGTAAACAATACCTCTCAGCCTGGCTATGGAAAGGGGGCTGCTGGGGTCTGGGCTTGACTGAACCCTGAACACGCCTGAGTCCCCATCCTGCATCTCCAGCCTGGGACACAATTTCCTCCTCACAGGCCGTGTGCAAAAGCTGGATGAAGTTGTCCCAGGCACAAAAAAGGGCCCAACAAGTGTTATTTTTAACAGTCAAAAATGAGGAGGGTCCCTGCTGAGGAGCCCAGGATGAAGGGCTTCCAGGAGGAAGTGGGTGGAAGAAGGAGGCCTCAAAAGACAGCAGCATGAACCCCTTGGCCTTTCACTGAGCACCTTCTAGGTGCCCGGCTGTGTGCATGCACCACTGCATGTAACATGCTCAGGAGATGGGTGTAGGAGAAGTCTTGTTTCCCCCCACAATGAACTGAGGCCTAGGAGGAGTAAATGACCTGTCTGCAAATTCCCAGCTTGGAAGTAGCACAAGGACTTAAACCTGTCTCTCCGGTGCACCTGCTCTTCCAGTATGTGGGGGATCTTTCATAAGCCCTCGGTGCCCACCATTCCCCCCAAACAGGACAAAGTCTTGCATCACCCTCCTACCTCATCCCACCCTGACCCATCCCCCACGTCCCCTCAGCCCTGCCTGGCCAGGGCCACTCACCATGGGCTTCTTGAACTCATTGGGCTTGATGCAGCGCACGAAGAAGGGCTGGCAGGCGCCCAGCGTGCGCATCAGCAGCTCTAGCGACCGCTTGAACTGGCTGCTGAGTGTGGGCGAGCGCTTCCTGGTCTCGGCGCCCTGCCGGACGGACAGACTGAGATGGGAGGGGCCGCGGCCCTCCCGCCCTCCAACAGCTGCCCTGATAGACAGGAGGGAAGCTGGAAGGGAGGTCGGCCGGGCCAGGCCTGAGGAAGACAGCTGGGTAATCAGGGTTTCCTGTGACCCCTCATCCCTGCTCTGAGCTAGAGCTTGGACCCCAGGTGCCCCCTTCTCAGGGAGTCTCCCAGGACCTGCCTGGTACCCCCTAGGTCCTTCCTGCTCTGGTATGCTGGAGTACTCCTGGTAAGCCCTTCTCTAAGTCTCACAGGTCACCTCAGGACACTGGGGTCATCTTAGACACAGGAGCTATGCAAAGCTAAATTCAAACCTGGCCCACTGCTTCCTAGTTGCATGGCCTTGGGCAGATCACCAAATGGTGATGGGCTTCAGCCATGAAGTAGAAAATAAAGTCAGGTCTCCACCCAACAGGGCAGAGAAGAGGGTCAGAGGTCAGGGTGTGTTTCAAATAACAGCAACTTGGGACACTTCCTGGCCTCTAGGAATCCAGGGGGAGGAGGAAAGAGAAAGAGAGGGTGGGCAGATGGCCTGTGACCACCCTGCTGGTGGGATTAGCCAGGCAGCAGCAGGTTGGGGAGGCGGCAGGGCGGCCCTAGATAATCCTCCTAAGAGCTAGCTCCTCTAGGACTTCTGGCCCTAAGATCCCCAAGGGCTCTGTGTTCCCACAGCAACTCCTGGGTGACCAGTTAGCCAGCCCTCTGCACCCCCCCAGCACTTTTAGGGTTCTCTTCCAGAAAATTATGAAATAAGCAGTGACAGGGCCTGACAACAAACAGGTAGGATGGGAACCTTCTCAGCTGACAGAAACTGGGTCTAGAACCCAGGTTCTAGTCCACACATTTTCATGCCACTGATTTCCCGGAGACTTTCAATAGGGTGAGAATTTCTTATTAGAAATGAATTTGATCGTTACTGTCAGATTTTATATTCATAGAGCTGTAAATTCATGTTATGCCCTGTAGTATCTGGTCAGGGGTGCAGCTGTAGAAGTGTGCAGTATTTGGGGACAAAGGCATTTAGACCATGCTAAATGCAGACAGTAGGCCCCAGACTAATGAAACCTAACAAGAAAGAGCAAATATGCACAATTCTAAAATATGAGTGTTTTCTATTTAGTTTTGTTGAAAGAGGCCCCTGGGCTGTCAGTGAATCTGAGCCAGCCAGCAGCACCAGGTGACCTCCCTTCTGCAGAAGGAGCTGCTGGTTTGGGCTGTACCTAGCCTTTGTTACAGCACTGCTGGGAGGCCACAGGCACACAGAGCATGCACACACGCACACGAACGCGCACACACACACACACACACACACACACACACCCCTTTCCTTGGTTTCAGGCATGCTTGAAGTACTGCTTTCTTTCTATCTTCTCTGCCAGGCCATGAGCCCTGAGAGCAGGCTGGTCAGCCTTTTGACTGTGGCACTGGGGCCTGGTATGTGTAACAACCAGCACTTTGTTCAGCTGATGTGCTGTAGACCTGGTCCCTAGTGCTATCCCTGGACTTGCAGGACTTTTCACCTCCCAACTGTGCAGGCCCTAAACCAAAGAACCATCTTCTGTGCCTCTTCTTACATCCAGCAAATCAGCAAACTTACCCAGCTTTGAACTGTCTCTAGAACCTGACCCCTCCTCAAAGTCCTCCTGTGACTCCCAGTTCACTCTTAGGAAAACAAGGCCCAAGTAAGGACCCACAGTCCCCCCGCCCCCAGCTCCCGAGCATCTGCTCTCAGTGACATCTGCTCTCCAGCACCTGCTCACCTCCTTCCAGCTACTCGAGCTACTGGGCCTGCCTAGGACACACCAGGTAGGCTCAGTGCAAAGAGCACCTCAGGGCTTCTGCATGCGCCATCTCCTCTCCCTGCAAAGCCCTTCCTCCAGAAGCACGGGGCTGGTGTCCTTAGCTACTGCCGTCTTCCCAGGAGGCCTTTCCTGGGCCCTAAGCAAAGCCACAGGGGCTACTCGCTCCTTTCTACCTCTCCAGTCTTTCTCTATACCTCTTACACCATCCAGCATGTTTTACTTGTTTATAGGCTTACTACCTGTTCCCTCCTTCTGCTAGACTGTGTTTCATGACATATTCTTTCTTTTCCCTATTTTTGCCACTACTGAGTCACCAGGGCCTAGACCAGGGTCAGACATATAATGGTCACTCAGTGAATATTTGTAGATTGAATGAAGGAGCGAGTGAATGAATGAATAGGATCTATGAGGCTATGGGACCTGCCCTCACATCTTTTGTCATTTGGGTTTTTGATTTAGCTTTATTTCTTTGAGGGAAAGGCCATTCTTCCTGGTAGAGTTTTCTGGAAGAATCTGTAGGTGTTTGGGAATGGGGTAAAGAACAAACCACGTTAAGTGGCTCTATGAAAGTGAACTAAGAGAAGACAGGTGAGCATGAAGTTGGTGACTGGCAAGGGGCAGACAAGTGACAGGTAGCAAGCCACCTGTATAAGGCATACACAGGAGAGAGGGCCCCAGGGCACATGACTAGGGTCAGCCATGAATCAGAGAACACCAACCGCCATGGGAGAGCTGCCTTCAACCTGGTTCCTTCATCAGGGGTGGGTAGGGTGGGTAGGTGGTGACCCTAAGCACCCTGAAGAGCTCATGTAGAAGCCAAAAGATGAAAACTCTGGGGTTGGGGACCTGTACAGATGGGCACTGAGATGACAGGAGGTGCCATGAGTTTTCATCCCGACAAGAGCATTGCGGCTATGGCACTGCCATCGAATAAACTGTGACTCGGTGTTTCACAATTAACCAGGCTGATGTCCTTCCTCCTGTAGAACAGTAATCGTGTTTACAGCACTTACAAAGCATTTTCATTTCCTGGATGTGACATTTCCAGATTTGGCATAGTATGATGCAAAGACTTGGAAAACCTTACTTCGGTGCTCACTTGTACGTCACACGGCCTTGCACTGTGCCAAGACAGACAGAGCTGGGTTCTAACTCGGGTAGTGTCACGAGCTGTGTGACCATGAGGAAGCCCTTTGCCTCCTTCGCTGTAAAGTTAGGGTGCTGTATAGTCACCCACCGGGGGAGTGGCTGAGGTGGTAACGTAAGTGCCCAGGACAAGTGCCTGGTACAAACCCTGTCACTGCCATCCTCTCTCCCCTCAGGACTGTGGCCATTCGGGACAGCTTGGGCTCCTCTGCCTAGACCTGCACTTGGGTCCTTGGAAAATGGATGCTCATCTCGGGGAGGAGAGAGGCTCAGAACAGAAGCACAGGGAGGGGCACCGGGTGCTTGTGGGAGCTTTGGAGAGACAGAGGAGAGAGAGAGCTGGGTGGGAGAATAGGCAGGTTCGCCCAGAGCACAAAACCGAAAGCGAACTGGAGGAATGGACAGCGGCAGAGTGGTCGGGCAGGGGAACAAGAGAACAGTGGGTGAGAGCCTGGGGCTGCACCCGTCTCTCCAGTGTGTCCTTAAACACACAGGCTTTGGACCAGAACCCCCCCCCCCCAAGGTGCTGGAGTGTCACGTCCCGGGAGCCCTCTCTCTGAGGCTGGCCCTGTGTGCACCCCATTATCTGGCTGTGGGGCATTGGGATTGCGGATGGTGACCCTTGGGTTGAGGAGAACAGCTGCTCTAGACAAGCTCCCTACTCCTGGCATGCTGGGTGCCCTGGGTGCTGCTGGGTGCTGTGAGCTGCTCCGGAGCTCCATGAGGAGCTGGCAGCAGGGAAAGGAAGGGCTCAGCATCAGGCCACTTGTAGGAGATGCCATCACTGGGCAGAGAGGAAGCTGAGGTTGAGAAAAGGCGGCAAGCTCTTGCTGAGGGCACCTGGCACCTTTGGGACCTGAAGCACTTGGGAGCTCCGACCTGAAAGTGGTGGTCAGGACACCCAGACGATGGTGGCTCCCTGTCCTAGCACGCTGTGTTAGAGTTAGTCACATCCCTCCCTGACCTCAGTCCCTCACCTGCAAAATGCAAAAAAGACCACACATTCTTCCTCTTCACAAGGTTATCAGAGGACCTGACCAATTGTCACCAGGCTGGTGGGAGGAGCAGGAGACTCACGGGAGTGGGGCAGAGGGGTTAGGAGACCCAGGTTCAAGCTCCAGCTCTGCCCCTGGTTCACAGGACACCTGAGCAAGTCTTGCCCCTCTCAGGACTCAGTGGCTACATTTTGGAAACAGAGATGCCTGTAGCACACACAACATCAACAACGGAAAATCAAACCCAAAAACCACAACAAAAACCACTTCACAAAAAAAAAAAAAAAACACTCCAAAAAAGTAGTAAAAGCCCAGCCCTTTACCCATGGGGGCTGGGCCTCTTCCACTAGGCCCCGTGCTGGGGCTTTTACCTTTGCAGAAGCCGCTGCCTGGCGGAGACTGCCGGATGAATAACCACAGAGAAACTACAAGGGGAACCACAGGCAGGTGAGATGGGAGGGAGGGGGCTCAGGACGGAGGGCGTCAGAGAACAGGGTGAGATCTGCCCTGGAGAGGGGCAGGCCTTGGGTGAGATCTGGGGTCCCGCCCTGTGATGGCTGGCAGCCCCGAGATGACTTGGGCACCTGCACAGTGCCTGAGGGCTGGGGGCTCTGCCCTCCCTCAAAGCCTGTCCTTGGTACCCCAGGGAGCCACACAGCAGGAGGAAACTGAGGTAAAAAGGCAGGCTAGGTATGTGGCTTGGGGTATGTATGCACCTGCTTAGCATATGTGGGGCCCTAGGTTTGCTCTGCTTTTTTCCAGCATTGCAAAAAAGTAAAAATAAAAATTTAAAAAGTATAAACAGCCCTGCAGAAGGAAAGTCCCCCAGACACCAGCTGGGGCCTAGGGAGAAGGGGCATTCAGTCTTCCACCATCTATGTGGGTCCAAGGTGGCACTACACACCCCTTGTGTCAATGACTGGGTGCCATACCCATCCTGTATCCTTGAGGCTGGACCTTTCATTCCTATTAACTGCTGGAGGCCCAGGGGTAAACTGAGTCCTGACCAGGCTTGGCTCTGTGACCTCTCATGTGGCTCTTCTCTGGAGCTTGTGCCCAGCCACACCAAAATTAGCACAAGGGGACTAAGATGGGGAGATCTCAGAGGCCTCTCCAGGCCTCTCCTGGAATGATAGCAAAGCCCTGTCATCCCAGTTCTGCAGCCCAGAGGCCCAGGTAAAACTGTCAGACCGGGCAGGACCTGACACAGGCCTGGCTTCAGGGCCCCTCCTGCCCAGCAGCGTCCTGCCCAGCCTCACCATAGCAACGTCGGCCTGGAAGATCTGCTTGATGAACTTGTTCCGGGAGGAGTGGACCAGCTGGATGATGTCCCCATGGAGGGTGTCCCGGTTCTTCTCCAGGAAGCCTGGGCAGTGACACAGAGCAGTCATGCCTCACCAGCTCTGGCAGCACCACCGTGACTGCCAGACTGAGGCCTCCCGCAGACCCACAGTGTCTGAGCCAGGAGGATCCTCAGAATTCACCTAGTTTAACTGTGTCCATCTCACAGTGGGGTGCACTGGGTCCTGGAGAGGACAGCATCTTGCCCAGGATCACAGAGAAAGTAAGGACCCATCTCCCCAACCATACAGTCATCCTTCCAGGCCAGTCCCAGAGGGCAAGGAGGTCTCAGCCTCCAGGAGAGAGAGAGGCCACCTTCCTGCATGAGCCACCCCAAAGCAATGAGGGGTCTTAGAACTAAAATATCAAAGGCCTTGCTAAGTAAGTGCGTCTCCTGGGAGAGGACCCACACTGATCCAGTGCCGGGTAACAGTAAGGGGACCCATTAAAAGTGTCAGGTAGTTGGAGAGTACATTATATTTGACAAAGTCCCTCACAGTCCCTTGCATATGTGGGGAGGGGGGCGGAGATTATCTTTCCCATCCTACAGGCAGGGGGGGGAGGGAGTTGAGAGTCATCCAGTACCACACAGCCATCCATGCCAGAGCGAAGGCTCAAACCTAGGCTACCTGGGCCCGACCAGAGAAGTTCCCTGTACCAAAGAGTCCTCAAGAGGACTGAGGAGTAGGGACTGGTCAGCATGACTTCTGCTAGGGTGGCACAGAAGATGGGGTGCTCACCACTGAGGAAGCCTGGAGCGTGGCCCCACAGAGTGGAGGACTTGGGCTGCCTGGATGGTAGGTGAGAGATGTGGCTCTTTCCTAATGTCTAGCTTTTACAATGACACAGCTGCACATCCCTAAGAACAAAGAAGTTGCAGGTGCAGCCCCGTCGACACTCACACTCGGCCTTGTGGCTGGGAGAGTCCAGTGAGTAACGGGGCTGCCTCTCTACCTGGTTGTGCCTCCAGCTGGATGTGCCTGGGCACATAAGAACAGTGAAGCCCCCTCTAAGCCTATCTCCTCATCTTCTGAGAGCACTGCCCCCGAAGGGATTGAAGGCAGGAACTCAAATGGACTCTGTGCACCAGCGCACACAGCAGCATGACTCACACTGGCCAAAAGGTGGATGCAAGCCGAAGGCCAGTTGGAAGATGAACATGGAAAGAAAATGTGGTATTGCCATATGATGTCATATTACTCAGCCATAAAAGCAAAGGAATTGATCCAGGCTACAACGTGAAGTCATTATATAAGTGAAATAAGCCAGACACAAAAGACATGCTGTATGATACCACTCGTGGGAGGCCACTAGCATGGTCACATTCACAGGGACAGGAAGTTGAATAGAGGTGACAAGGGTCTGGGGAGTGGGAGAAGGACAGGAGTCCTTGGTGGGTGCAGAGCTTCCAAGTGGGGTGACGAAAAGGCTCTGGAAATGATGATGGTGACAGCTGCACACCTTGGAAATGTACTTAATGCCACTGAATTATACACATAAAATGCTTCAAATAAGCCGGGTGTGGTGGCACACGCCAGTAATCCCAGCACTTGGGAGGCAGAGGCAGGAGGATCATTGTGAGTTTGAAGCCAGCCTGGGCTACACAGTGAGTTTAAGGCCAACCTAAACTACATAGTGAGACCCCGTCTCAACAAACAAGAAAAATGGTTAAAATGGTAAATTTTATATTATACATACTTTCCTATAAGTTTTAAAAATATATTTTTAAGACCTCTGGAAAAACAAAAGACGAACACTGAGCACCATGTTTCCTGAGCCCCTTCTCTTCCGCTCTGTACTCAGGACCTGGAGATCTTTTTTCGGGACAGGAACGGGGAAGATCAGGCACAGGCAGAGACAGACAGACAGATAGACAGACAGATGGCTCTCTCGTACCTTGGGTCTCATAGTAGACAACCCCCGCAAAGTGGTTGATGCCAAACTGGGTCTCATGGTTGTTCTTGGGGGGCACATAGTTGGCATTGAGTTTGTGCTGGGAGTTGAGCTTATGCAACATGGTGGTGTCGGTGCCCTGTGGGAGCAGAGGGGCCACTACCAAGCTGCCCCCCTCCCCAGACCCTTGCCTTTGCACCCCTCTTGTGAGCTTACACCCACACAGGAGCACTCTGGGTTCTCTCTGCCCTACCTGTTCAGCAGGCAAATTGGAACCCCACAACTTTGAAAACACCTTCCAGTCTGCAACACTGATTCCCTATGGTTAAAATCCTGGCAGCAGCCCCCATGCCCCCTCCAAGACATATGCGCTGACTTGAGCACCTATTCTGCACCAACTATGTGTTTAGATCTTCATTGCATGGTCCCAGACCAAGCAGACAGTAGCTGATACCCACTTGTCCAGTGGCTGCTGCCCTGAAATTGGCCCAGAGGCACCCTGAGAGGTGGGTGTCGCTGGTCTCACTTTGCAGATGAAGAAAGCTGAGGCTCAGAGTGGAGAAGGGACCTTCCTGCTCCCCAGCCAGCGGGCGGCAGCGACAGTGGTGGGACCCACCTTGGGGAACTTGCTCTCCTCGTCGATGAGGGAGATGATGTTCATAGGTTTGTTGGCGATCATGTCCAGAGCCTCCTGGTTGTCTGTGAACTCGATGTGCAGCCAGTCGATGGTCTCCAGGTCATACTCCTCCTGCTCCAGCTTGAACACATGCCGCACGAAAAACTGCTGCAAGTGCTCATTGGCAAAGTTGATGCAGAGCTGCTCGAAGCTGCAGGGGTGCAGGGACACATGGGGTGCTGCTCGGGCCCTGCTCATTGCCCAGCTCTGTCTCTCCTGCAAGTGACTCTCCAGCCTCCAGGGTGGAGTGAGGTGATCAAGCCCACCCTCCTCCTACAGAAGAGGGTGCTGGGGTCTGGCAAAGGCCGAAGACTTGCCTCAGGAGAGGCAAGGCTGGAAGCTGGGGTGCAGACCCCTTTCCCTTGGCCTCATGGGAAACCCATGAACACACGAGGGGGGAGTAAAGAGACAGTAAAAGTGTTGCTGAAAGGTGGGAAGGAAGAGGGCGGCGAGACTGGGCGAGCAGAGCCTGATGGACACCTCTGCTAAGTTGGGTGTGTTCGGGGGAACAAGGCGTGGGTTATCTGGTCAGGGACAGGGGCTCTGTGACACCTGAGCGTTACAGGAACTGAAGTGACTCCCTAGGCATCACACAGCTGGGACGTGGAGCAGGGCTGGCTGCCTCCAGCGCCAGGATGCGCCTGTGCGGCTCCATCCCTCAGTCCCTCACATGGCCCCCAAGGGTGCAGGTGCTCGGGGTGACTAAGACGCTGCTGCCCAGCTTGGCTCAGGCCTCATGTGCGTCAAGGCAGCCTGCAGCTGAGACACTGGGCAGGTCAGCAGTGACCATGGGGCCTGCACACCAGAGGCTGCTTCCCAACTGTCTGAGACAGGGTAAGGGCCTTCCACCAACCTGGTGCCTGGTGGCCGCAGCTGACCCTGGGGAGGGGTTGGAGAGAGAGAAAGGAGAGGAAGGCAGAGAGGTCCACAGGGTAACTGAAGCCAGAATTCCCAGCAGCTTGGCAGGGAGTACAAGGAACCAGCTCAGTATGGCTGAAAGGGCATTTCGCACTGAGCAGAGGCCCACGTGGTACCTGTTCACAGCAAAGTTCTCAAACCCAAAGATGTCAAGGAGGCCGATGGACCGGCGGGAGTTCACTTCCTGGGAGGGCGGCTTGTAAATTGCTGCGTTGATCTTGTCCACAATCCATACAAAGAGACGCCCGTAGATGCCCTGAAAGGCAGCCATGTCAGCCACCGATCCCAGCACACTGTCCTATGGGGACTCTTGGTGGCCCTTGGACTCACTGTGGCCTGGCTCTAGACCATCCATGGAATGCTGAGCTGCTCTGGTCACCCGAGCGCCCTCTCCTGCCTCCACAGTCCCTGCTCCCTATCGAAGCTCTGTCCCGGTAGCAGCTCCTCTGAGCCCCCGCCCCAGCTCTGAAGGCTGGGAAGGAGCCACCTCTGGGCTCCCACCTCAGCCTGTCTGTCTCCCTGTCTGCTCTGAATAACTCAAAGGTCCTAGAGCCCAGCCCAGGCCTGGCACGGGCTGGGGACTCAGGAAGGGGCAAATGTGTGACTGCAGAATGGGAAGGACTGGAGGCCCTGCCATCTGACGCAGCCCTCTCTGCGTCTTCTGCAGAGAAGTTCAGAGCAGACCAAGGGGCCTGAGGGCTGGGCCCAACTCTAAGGATCCCTCTCTGCTGTGCATCAACAACCCAGCCTCTGCAGGGGCAGAGAACAGGCCACCACTCCACAGCAGCCCACCTTGACAAAGGCATCTCGCACATCCAGCGCCTGCTCCCTGCTGAGTGGGGTGGACACGGTCTCCCCGCGGGTGATGAGGGTGCGGCTGGTCAGGCAGCTCATCAGGTCTGGGGGGTTCACCTGGTGCAAACACGTGTGATGCTCACCCTGACTTCCGTGGGCCTATCCCTCCCTCTGCCCACACCTGGGCTCCCTCCCTCTCCAACCTGGCTGGTTCAGACCATCAGACTACCCTTGCTCAGAATCTCCTTTCCCATGGCCACAGCCAACTTCCCAGCCACACTCCCAACCACCAAAGCTGTCCAGATGCTGCCTGGAAGGACTCCTCTCCATGACAGCACTCCTTACCTGCCCTTCAGGGCAACCCAACTGACCTTATTCACCAGTTTTCCAACCCAGCTAGAGCCTAGTGTTTGTTAAGTGACTGAGAGACAGATTCCAGGTGCTCGACCCACAGACACTACTCTCTTTACCCAGATGAGTGGACTAGGGCCAGAGGCCAGGAATAACTCAGCCAGGACACAGCCCAGTGTCCAGGCCTCTTGCACACAGCTTGTCCTTGATGTTGAAGGTGACTCTCACAGCCAGAGGCCCCCAGAGACATGGTTCTCACACACTATCCCATTGGGCTGGAAGTCAACACCATCCTCACCAGGACAGAGCAGGAGTGGGAAGAGAGAGCAGGCACTGACCTCGAGCAGGGATGCAGCGGTGGCCAGCGACGGAGAGAAGAGGACCTCGCAGGCATCCAAGTTTTCAAATGTGCGGGCTGCCAGCAGCAAGGTACGCAGTGTCAGGGCAGGGAGGGGCGCACGGGGACAGGCCTAGGAGGACTAGGTTTCTACAGCTACTCTTGTGGCCCTGTCCTATCACAGAGGGGATCGGATTAAACGCATCTCTGGGTCAGTATGTCGGGTCAATGTTCACATGGGCAACACACGGGTAAGGACCCATGTGCACACCAGCACCACTCCTGGCCTCCAAGCCACCCCAAGCCGCACCGGGGCCCGGCTCCCGCAGCCTCCACCCAGACCCTTGGAGCTCCGGGCGGCAGCCCTGGCATCTCTGAGACAGGCTTTGGGAACTTGCCTTCCCATACGTGCTCTGCTCTCTCAGGCCTCAGGAGCTCTGCAGAAGCTTTTCTTTCTGCACCCTTTCTGTTAGTCTTTCGAGGCTCCCTAGCCTGGCTGCCTTCCTGCTGAGATCACTGAGTGAAGTCCCTAGAGCTCCCACTTTGCCCAAGACCGATGCTGGGAAACAGGAAACGAAAGGAGTGGGACTGACCCCAGGACCTCCCACCCTTGTGTGTCAGCATGCCAGGGTGTGTCAGAGAAGCGAGCATGTCCCTTCCCTGGCCTTCCCCCTTTCAGAAGATGGCTATTTGGTCACTCACACCTTAGTATGAATTATTTCAAAGATTATCCTTTCTCTAAGATGTCTGACATAAAGAAGAAACCAATGGGGAAGGGCCTTAGGGGCCATACTCGACTCCCAGGGCCCCTCATCTGTCCACCTCTGTGGTGGAATTTCTACACAGCAGCACCACTGAGGCTGATGTCAAGCTAGCTGACCTCTTCAAGTCTACCTGCAGGGGAATTCTCCCCACTGAGGGGGCACGCTAGGCAGAAGGTGCACCGCCAGCCCCCCGGGCGCACAGCTGTGGCACCGCCCTCCATGCAGGCAGCACACTGCGCAGCCTCACCCTCATACTGCAGGTTGCCCAGGTGCAGGATGGCAGCCAGGAGCTTCGAGATCTCCCAGTTCTCCGTGTCGGTGAACATGAGCACCTTCATGGCAGAGCGGATGTTGGCGTACTCCTGACTGTCCACCCGGCCCTCGCAGGTCGTGCAATTGCCCTGCGACAAGTAGGACAGTGAGAAGCAGGTGTCAGCAAGGCTGTGGGCACCCCAGAGAGGTGGAAGCTGAGCTGAAGGGCCCTTTTTGCCAGGCTAGTGTGGGGCTCCTGACCCTTGGCGTGAGCAGCCTCTTCCAAAAAGTCCAGAGAGCTTTTGCCTGAGCTTCTGGAGAACTCACCCTCTGTCTGGGAGTCCTGGATGCCCCTTCTTCTGGAGAGTGAGAGCACTGATCCCAGGCTTGCCTGTCACCCACCTGGCAATCACGGCCCCAAGGACCCACAGTGCCTCCTGCAAGCCCTGGAGACCACACCCTCGGTGGCTTAACCCTCACAGGTGCAGCCTGGTGTGGACACAGGTGAAGCCAGCAGGTAAGTGGGTGCTCCATGCTGTGCATGCATGTCCAGCTGTGACAGCCCACTGCAGAAGTATCCAGGAAGGTCCGGCACACACACAACACACCCCACACTTGCATGCCCTGCTGGGCTGTCCCTAGGGATACAGAAGCTGTGCTCCCCACGTCAGTCTGCAGTGTGCATGGCCCCAGAGCCCCTAACCCAGGACTGGTGGCAGAGATGGTCCTGAGGGCCACTTCCCCTTGGTGTGCAGACAGCTGCAGCAGGCTGCCCTGAGCCAGCCCTCAGGGCTGAGACCTCCAGAGCCTGCTTCCTAGGATCCTGTGAGGCCAGGCAGAGGTCCCAGTCCTTGTGGCCTCAAAGACAGACACATGCTTATGTGCGTGCGCACGCACACATGGGTGGGCATGTCTGTGTCCCTGTGTCAGAAGTCTACATTTAGAGATGTGTCCATTCTAAGAATTGGTTTAGATGCCCATGCCCACGTTAGGGATCAGCAGTACGACACTGCCAAGCCCAGGAGGGCTGGGGCAGGTGGGGGAAAGAAGACCCCCAGGGAGATTCCCACACACCAGGCCTGCAGTAGGGGTGGGGTCGTGTGCCTGGCCTGCATCTGCCCCGCCTCTCTTCCCCAGGCTGCCCCCGAGTCTCACCATGGCCAAGTAATTGTAGTCAGTGGCCTGGCCCAGGCCCAGCTTCTTCTTCTGCTCCTCGCTCATGCCCTCCAGCATGCAGTAGAAAATGTGATAATTCCGCTCATCCGGGGCCTGAGCGTGGGCACGGGAGTTGGGGGCAGAGGACAAGCTCAGCGGGGTCCACAGGGGACATCAGGTAGTCAGGCAAGTAGGGGCAGCAGAGAGAGGGAGAGCACGCAGGGCAGTGCAGATCAGGACACCCACCCACCCCAGGCCAGGTATGTTCAGGGAAGGAGCCAAGTCTGACTCTGCACCCTGGGGCTTGGACCTACTTGGCGACAGACCCGGGACTTCTCCAGCAGATACTGCTCAATCTTGGCACCCTCGATGGCACCCCGCTTGTTAAAGTGGATATCGATGTACTTCCCAAAGCGGCTTGAGTTGTCATTGCGGATGGTCTTGGCATTCCCAAAGGCTGTGGGGTGGGGAGAGAACGTGGCAAGGCCAGCCCTTCCTGGCCCCCGGCCCTGCCCGCAGAGCCCCAGCACTACCTTCCAGGATCGGGGTGGCCTCCAGGACCTGCTGCTCAATCCATGAGTGCTGCCCACTGATGGCAGCCAGGAACTGCAGGATCAGCTTGGTGCTCTCGGTCTTCCCTGCTCCAGACTCCCCACTGAGGAGACAGGAGAGCAAGAGTGGCCTTGGCCCGGGGTTGCCATAGCCTGAGGCCACCACTCCTAGCGCTCCCCCCACCCCTGCTCCTATCTGCAGTCCTGGCTGACACCTGCACCCTGCAGGGCTGGGAGAGAGCTAAAGAGCTCAGGGCTGACTCTCTCACTTCCTTTAGACACCCCTTGTTATGGCTGTGTCTGGATGTTCCACCAAAGCCTCATGTGGCCATGGGTGGGGGTTTCAGAGGTGGCTGCATTGTGGGTGTGTGATGCTGGGATTAAGGGTATGTCATTTTTAAATTAGCCCACTAACTGATTTGGCACAGTTCTGGGTGTGGATAATGGGAAGGCCCATCCTGGGTTTGAGAGCTACCACTTTAAGGGCATGTAGCCTGGATAAAATACAAGGGACAGGAGGAGGATCACTGCTTAACCATTTGCTACTGCCATTTCTGCTGCTGCTTTGCCGCTGTGCTGCCTTCTGCCTGCCATGAACTGTTTTCCTTCTGCAATTCCTCTCTGCCATGTGCCATCCTGCCTTGAAGCCAATCGACTATGGCCTGAAGCCTCTACAAACTGTGAGCCAAAATAAACCTTTCCTCCTTTAACTTGGGGTATCAGGTATTTTGTCTCAGCAATGAGAAAATTAACTAAGACACCCCTCCCTCTACACTTGCCATAGGAAAATGGTACATAGCAGATGCTCATATGAGTGCTTTGCTTTTTTATCCTTTGGCCAAGAGAAAACAGAAACCTGAGACTCCATTTGAGCATGGCCATGATTTCGCAGGAGCCATAACTGAAGAAGGTTGGCCTTCAAAGCTAACACGAGCTCTGGCAGCACTAACAGGATCTAGGGCCTCCGGGAGGGTAGGTGGTTCCACACTGTGACACAGCACAAATTGCATAGTTTGGTCCTGAGGAGCTTCCTGGCATTTCCAGCAGCGGAGTATTTCCTAGCAGCATGGCAGGCGCACAGACCTGCAGCTCAAGAGGCTAAGCTTGGAGCACCACGCTGGCACACACTGCCCACCTAATGATACAGCACTGGTCTTTGCTGTTGCGTTTCATGTTGAAGTAGCAGTTGTCGGCGATGGCAAAGATGTGGGGCGGCATCTCCCCAATCTTCTTGTTGGTGTACTGGCGGATGTGCTCTGGTGAGTAGATGGAGAGCAGCTGGTAGGGGTTCACTGCCACCAAGATGGACCCTGTGTATGTCTGAAGGCAACGAAGGAGGGTGAGGTGATCCTCCCCCATGTGGGAGGCTCCCCCTTGCTCTTCTCTCAGGAGGAAGAGCACCAGCTTTGCAGTCTTATGTATGGACTAGGGTGCAACACAGGCTCCTTAGGAGCTGGGCCGGGGCTTTCAGACTAGCTTAGTTTAGGATCTGACTCTGAGTAGCTGCTCAGTGACAATGAATGAAGAAAGGAGGGGAGGGTGGAAAGGAGAATCTCAGAGCTTCGATTTCCTTACCTTCATCTGTAAAATGGGCATACCATAACTTTATGAAGAGGAAAGGAAATGTGTATTTTTAATTCACAGAGCACGGTGAGTACACCTCAAATATTGCCTCCAATCTTTGCCTCCCCAAACCCTGCATTCCATATTTTAGAATGAAAATCATAAACTGGACCATATCCAGGTTGGTGAGGAAGCAGGACACTGCTTGGGGTGTCAGGTTGCTGCTTGGGGTGTCCTCAGCATGCGGCTGAGGAGCCAGGTCCCTGCAGCACCGCCCCAGGGTGGAGGGCGCCTCCGGCTCTGAGAGACAGCACACCTCCAGCTGTCTGGGTGGCTTAGAGGCCTCGCAGTGCCTTCTGTACAGGGCTCCTCTCCAAGGGCACAGAGTCCACCGCTGGCAAGATTTCCTGCTGGGGGCTCAGAGCCCTGCCATACGAGGAAGCACAGCCTGGTGCCACTCAGCAGTCACTCCTCCATGCTCCGCCCAAATCCCAAGCTTGGAAAGGTCAGCCTGTAACTGGTGGTGGACATCATGACAGTGGGGGCCTGGAGGAGCTGAGGAGAATGTGTCCAAACAAGGGAGGTGACAGCCCCTCCTGCCCCTCCCATCCACCCAGGGCTCAGGGCATAACAGCGGAACCACACCGTGCCCCAGCGGCCTCAGGCTGGCAGGGCCGTGCAGGGAAAGCATGGCTGTAGCACTGCATGCCAGGGGAGATGCCCACGCAGGCCAAGCAAAGTGGCCCTGGGCTGGGTGCAGAGACCCAGGCCCCAGTCACGCGCTTCCTTCCCCACAAAGCCTCTTCCCAGTACCCACAGCCAGACCCAGCTGAGCGTCTCTGTGCCAGGAGCCCAGCCAGGAGGAGAGGAGGGCAGGGAAGGGCAGGGCAGGGGATGGAGGCGGCGGGCCAAGCCAACAAGCCAGCGAGCCTTTGAGGACGCTTTCCGCACCACGCTCACCCGCCCGCCACAGTTGGCCTGAGGTTGGAAAGTGCCAGAGAGAGCAGGTGAAAAGGGAACTGGTCAGTGGAAATGGGGGCAGTGAGAGCGCGCACCACCACAGTACCACTGGGCTGGACAGTCGGGTCGCCTGTCAGCTGCGGGGACCAGGAAGACTACTAGGGCAGCGGGAGAACCAACACCAAACTGGGAGGCAGCTGCCAGCACTGTCCCTTTGGCCAGCCTCAGTCTGCTCATCTGTAAAAGGGGCTGTTAACATCCACCTCCCAGGGCCGTGGTAAAGACCAAAGGGCAAAGCCGTAACCGTTGCCAGGTGTCCGGTGCCCCTTTCTGTCCTAATACTCGCTCAGGAGTGTGATGCTCAACTCTCTGGCCCTCCCCTGCCACAGGGCAGGAAGCTGACTCCGCGCAGCCAAGCGGCAGCTGTGTGTGGAGATGTCCAGAGGCTGGGCTGGGGGAGCCCCTGGATTCCTCCAAGTGGAGGTGGGAGGGTGAGAGCCCACAGCCCCCCCCCCCCCCCCCGGGAAGGGCGCTTGGGCGGGAAAGGGCCTGACATTTGGGAGGCCTGCGGGGAAAGGTCACAGAGGATGAGCGCGGTAGCGGAGGCTGGAGGCAGGCGCACTTCACGCTAGAGGAGGGGCCCGATAGGCGCAGGGCAGGGGACCCGGAGAGGCCCTGGGAAGACTCCCAGGGCTGGGCCCTCGCCCTCCCCTCATCGCTTCCCCGGCCCGCTCCACTCTGCCCACTGCCTGTGGGGCCCTCGGGCCACGAGACTCCCCACTCCCCGCCTCCCGGAGGGTCCTGCCCGTGTGCACCGTGCTGTGCACCCCGGAGCACACCCTTCGTCCAGCGCTGCTCCTTCCCAGCCTGCCCAGCTCAGCAAGGGCACCGCCGCCGCCGTCCGTGGCCAGGGCGGAGACCGGCAGCCCCACAGCACCGCCCTTGCCTTCTCCCTCCCCTCCTCCCTCTGTTCGCCCTGTGCCTCCGCAGGCCGCCACCCTCAGCAGGCCACAGCAGGCTCCCTGGCGCAGACCTCCCTCGGGGCTCCATCTCCACCCTCGCCCCACTCTGTCCTCCACTCAAAGGCGCTTCAAGAAGATCCGACCGAGCTGCCCTCTGCTGGGAACCCTCTAGCAGTTCCCCACAGCCTCAGCAGAGTCCACAACCTTTACTTGCACCCAAGCCTGCCACCTGCATCCTTCGTGGAAGCCCTGAGGCCCCTGCTGTACCACCAAAGCCCCACACACCCCCTCCTGCCATCTCCGGCCAGGAATGTGCTCCCCCAACCCCTTCAGCCAGCTAATTCCTCCTTGTCCTTTGGGGCTAAGCTGAGGTGACACCTCCTCCAGAGAGCCGGAGCCCCCTCTGGGGCCCTCAGAGTCCATCCGGTCCTTTCTTTGGCTTCCTGGGCTCATCTATGGTTCTGGGTCAAAGCCTCTGCCCCCAGACCCTGACTCTATGCACAGTGCACAAGACACACTCCACAGTGTTTGCTGAGTGACTGAAAGAGCAACTGTATTAATGGGCTGAATGGACAGCATTTTAACTGCTGTCCTAGGAGCTAGCAGGGAAAGGGGGCCAGGGAAGCCTGTCAGCAGCCTGAGGCAGCCCTAACCACACTGCATGAAGTGTGGCCTGGGACATGGCTGGCAGAAAAGGTACGGAGCAGTGTGACCAGAGGTGCTGCGTCTTTGGAGAAGGAAGAGAGAAAGCACACACGCGCGCACACACAGCTGCTCCCCTGGAGCGTCAGTAAGAGCTCAGTGGCAGTGGTCCTGTCCCGGTCAGAAGGGAAGCTTCCCACTCTGTAGCACAGAGTCATCTAAAACTGTGTACCAAGGCCAGGCACGGCGATGCAGATGCCTGTAACCCCAGCATTCAGGAGGCTGAGGCAGGAGAGATGAGAGTTCCAGGTTAGCCTGGGCTTTGTCTCAATAAAACAAATACACAAAATCACCAAAAACAAGGCTTTTCCAGTCTGAGCGACTTAGTGAGACCCTGTCTCAAAATAAAATAAAAACTGAGCCAGGGATATAGCTCAAGGGTAGGGCGTTTACCTAGCACGCATGAGACGGGGTCTAATCCCTCGCACTACTACAAAAGTGACAAAAGCTAACAGAGCCCCCTTCTTGGGAAGGACGAGGCCCCTCCCCAGCAGAAGAGCAAGTACAAACCCACTGCAGTGAGGCCTGGGGGCCCAGGGCTCTGCGGCCCCCCCTTCCCCCGCCCCTCGCCCCTCAGAAGGCTGCTGGCGGTGTGTTCTCCCCTCACACGGACAAATGACCTCCAGAAGTGGAGGGCCTGGCCAAGGTCACCCAGCAGCTACAGGGAACGGACGCGCAAGGCAGCAGGAACACACCGCGAACCCGTGGGGCGGGCAGGTGGCAGCCGGGGCAGAGGGGTGGGGGGGTGGGGGAGCGGTGGGGGGGGCTGGCCTCTGCTAGCAATGCCCATCGGTCCTGTGCGGTCTTGGCACTGCCCACCAGGCCTCTCTCTGAGGGTCCAGGGCAGCACAGAGCTCAAGGCCCCAGCCCCGCTGAGGCCTCTTGCTCGATTCTCATAGTAAACGGTGCCCAGGGAGGAGATAAGAGCTATTCCCAAGACAAGGACACAGCAGCTGTGGTCTGCAGGGCCCCAAGTCTCCAGGCAGAGCTCAGTGACCTCTAGAAGATGAGAGAGCGGGGCAGGAACCAGATCTACCTCCAGCTCCCCTCCTCCAGAAAGCCCCAGCCCACCGCCCCGGGGACTCCTCCGTCAGCACTTGGCAGGCCGTGGAGACCAAGAGCCACCCTGGGACGCTGCAGCTGCCCGCAAGGGCAGGGCTACTCGCCCCACGTGGGCTCCTTGCCCCACACGGGCTCCTCGCACTGGGTCCACGGGAAGGCTGAGAGCAGACAGGCCCAGCTCGCCTAAGGCCACCAGCCAAGACCTGACCGTGGTTTCCCACCCCCCAGACAGGCTCCAGCCTCTCCACATCAGGGAGCCCGGAGTCTCCACTGCCCTGCCACCTGGTCCCCACGGGTCCCAGGCATGACCACTGGCCCCTGGGCCTACCCAGGAAGGGGCTGCTGGGTGTCCTCTGAGGACCCTCCCCCATCCTGGGGTGCCCAGGGCTGATCAGCAACTGCGAGGTGCTCTCCCTCCAGGTGCACCCTGGGGATGAGCCAGCTGCAAGCAGGAGGCCCTGGGCAGACAGGGCCAGAGTGTCCACTGAGCTCAAGGCCGTGAGCCATCATGGTAACCTGAGGAAATCCTGGGTGCGCGGGGCTGTGCTCAGCGTAACTCAATCCGTGAAGCGACAGGGTTGCCATGGCTAGGGACAGGTACAGTTTCTAGGTGGGACAATGACCTAGATGGTTCTTTAAAGCCCTCTCTAGTCCTCGTCCCCCAAGTCACAGAACCAAGGACGCAGCAGGGCGAGGAAGCCTCTCTGAATCCCCAGACCCACAGCCACTGGGTTTCGGGCCCAGGGACGAGCTGAGCTGGGCCTTGCAGGTACCACAGCTGGATTCTGGCCAGAGCCTGTGACAGAAGGCAGCCTGCTCACTTCATCTTACCTGGGACCCTCCCACAGCCCACAAAGACTGCTACCTCTTTTCCCCCTAAAAGAAGTCAGAAAGGTTAGAGGGCCCTCTTCCCCTTCAGACAGGAGAGTGGGCCTTGGGTCTTGGAGTCAGGCCTTCACATAGGGACAATGATGGCGCGTCTGTCAGCTTTGGCAGTGGCCCCCAGGCAGGCAGGTGGACAGGCGGGCTCTCTGCTCACCGCCAGAGTCCTGGAACCATCTGGGGACCCCTGCCCTCCAGGGAGAAGAGGAAGGATTGAGATGCCAAGAACGCCGTGCAGACACAGGGGGACCTCTGGGTGTGTTGGTGTCCGCCCTGGGCTTCAGTTCTGGCTCTGCCCCATGACACTGAGCATGTTGGGAGGTGCCAGCTGTGCCCTGCCTCGGAGTGCAGGTGAGGCCTGAGCAAGGGGCACAGGGAGGGCGCTCTGCCAGTACCAGAGGGCTCCCTGCGAAGCCACTTGCTGGGCCCACACGGTGGGTGCTGCTGCCGGGGCAGTCTCCTCTGGGGAGCCAGAAACCGCAGAGACCCGAGTGGCATGGTGGCCAGGGCCCTCTCCAGCAGGTGAAGGCTGCCAGCACTGTGAATTCCAGCACTGCTAGCAGGACTGGAGCCCTGGTCCCTGGTGTGCTTTGCTGTGATTCCTCAAGGGCAACTTCCAGGAGTCCCTCAGACTCTGCCAGCCCTGACTCCCGGTTCTGACAAGCTGAGCGACTGCCCGGTCTCAGCCTCCCATCCATGCAGTGCCCCTTCTGGAGGCATCTGTCCTTACCCACACCCAGGAGTCTGCTATCGCTCCCACAGCAGGAGAGACTCTGCTCCCTGCCCATGCTCAGAGCCTGCCCTGACCTCTCAGTCACTCCCCACACGGGCCTCCTCCCTGCCCACCTGAGCAGGCCACTCACACCCTCTGCCTGGGCGGGGGCTATGAGAACCAGCCCTTTCCCGCTCACAGGGCTCCTGCCTCCCCGCTTCCTGTCACCCACTTGGTTTCCTTCACCCTAAGCTGCTGTAGGTGGAGCTGGGTCAGAAGCACAAGGTGACCTCAGAGTGCAGCTCTGGGCCTGGCTAAACCTGCAAGGCCTCCATTGCCCTGTCTGTAAAATAGAGCTCCTGCACTGCAGTGGTTTTCAGAGTATGCAAAATGTCCCCAGAGGCTCCCAAACCCCCAGGAAGTGTGCAAGGTCTTCCTTTTCCATCTGCAAGTCTGGGAGACCTTCCAGTGTGGTGGTGTATACCTGTCATCCCGGCTACCTGAGAGAGTGAGGCAGAAGGGCTGCAAGTTCAAGGCCAGCCTAAGCAACCCAGAGAACTTAGACCCTGTATTAGAACAAAATTTCAAAAAGAACTGTGGATATAGCTCAATAGTAGTATTTGCCTAGTATGTGTGAGGCTTCACGTTCAATCCCCAGCATCTCTCTCTCTCTCTCTCTCTCTCTCTCTCTCTCTCTCTCTCTCTCTCTCTCTCACACACACACACACACACACACACACACACACACACATCTGTGAGGCCAGATTGTCTCCATATGGTCCAGCCAAACAGCACATCAGGTTGCATGGAAGCAGGCATAAAACCCATTGAGCTAGAATGAAATAAAAACTTGTAGCGATGCCACTGTTTGCTAATTTTTTTTATGTTGACAAATACAGTTTTCCCCCCATTAAAATATGTTATGCTGTCAAGGAGTCTTTATGCCTTCTTTTTTCATTCCTGGAGACAGAACTCAGACTTCCACACTGAGCTACATTCCCAGCCCTTTTCATTTTTTAAACTTTGAGTCAGGGCCTCATAAGTTACTAAGTTACCCAGGCTGGATTTGAATTTGTGATCCTCCTGCTTCAGCCTCCCAGAGTGCTGGGAACACAGGCTTGTGCCACCATGCTTGGCTCCTACTACGGTTATTTTTAAATGAATTAATAAATAGTACTTAAATTTCTGTTTTAGTTTATGATACAGTAAATTTGATAGATATAGTGCACTTAAAGAATGGCTCTCTGGGGTCCTCCATAACTTTCCCCTTCCTCTTCTCTCCCCCACCCCTTCTAATTCCCCTTTCCCCATTTTCATTCTGGGCTCTTGTGACCGAAAGGCATGAGAAGCTGTAGACCGAATGGCCTCCAGGGCCTGTGTCCTGCCATCCTCTGACCCACCCTCTGGACCACTCGCTGTCTTAGATGAGCTCTGTTTGTCTCTGGGGTTTGATGTGGAGAGGAAAGAGCTGACTGGCCAGAATTCAAGGTTTTGAGGTCCTGCTCCATCCCCTTCTTGAGGATGGATGCTTCTTAGCTGGGATCCTCTGGCTGAAGGACCCAGAGGCAGCCCCAAACCCACAGCCAACACCCAGGGTTTGCAAAGGCCCCTCCCTCACCACCACCCTGCGCCCGGCCGAGGGGCTAAGCTTGTCACTCCCTGAGCCCTGACTTCCCAGTGGTTTCCAGGTCTGTGGAGGCACGAGAACCTCTGCTGCTAACAGCCCCTTCCCTAGTCACGTGCCGCATCAGCGCCGCCCAGGGTGAGCTTCAGGCTCAGCGGCTGTGGGCAGCTGAGTTCCGGGCAGGATTCAGCTGCAGAGCTGTGGCTGCGGGAGGGCGGGCTCCCGCCTGATACTCACGTAGATGAGGTGGTCCCGGTAGCGGATGAGCAGGTTGCGCAGGATACCCGCCTCATTGAGGTCCCCCAGGCGGATCATGTCCTCCACGCCTTGGATAGAGGTGGGGTGCATGGGCTTGATGTGTGAGGCGTTCTGCGGGGAGATCCAGTGCTCCTGTGGGGGCACAGCCCTAAGTCAGCTTGCTCTGGGCCCAGGCTGCGCTGCACGTGGAAAGGGGCCCGGAGCAGCTCCACCGAGGCCAAACGCCGTCAGTTCCGGCAGGCGATCTTTCGGGACGGCACTGCCCGCTGCAAGGCGGCAGGTGCACAGGGCAGGGACGCGGCCCAGCTGACAGTGGTCACTAAGCTGCTCAGGCCCGACCCCCCCCCCCCAGTCACTTTTCAAGGCAGAGCATGAAGTGTAATAACCGGAGTCAGACGTGATGTCAAACTTAGTGTCAAGTAAACAAATACATGGAAGCAATTTCAGAGAAGGTCAAGTAAACACACAGGCATGTGTGATGGAGAACCACAGAGGGCGCTATTTAGGTAGGGGGCTCCGGACCACCTCTCCGGCAAGGTGGCATTTGATCTGAGCCCCAAGTGAGGAGAAAGAAACCCCGTAAGAAGAGGCGGGGACACAATGCCAGCCCCAGGGAACAGCAAGAACCGCGACTTCGTGTAGCGTGGCACGTCAGAGGGAAAGCCCCCGGCCACAAGGGGACATCAGCCTCCCGGGACATACTTCACAGCGCATGCTGATGACATATGGAGCAAGGGGAGAACTTTCTGCACGCTGAGGGGGACCGGATGCCCGGTGACCTTCTGCTCCCGCTACTCTTCCCTGCAATATTCCCTGCAACCGCCAGGCGGCAGGCGGGTGCTTCCTCCAGCCTTGGGAGCCGCCCTCCCCGGGGGTCTCCAGCACCGTCTCTATTCCAGACTCTTGGAAGAGAGTTTGACCTGTGCTCCAGGGTGAGGCTACAGCTGGAGTAGAGCCCCACAGCCCTCCGAGTCCCAAATGCCAGGACCCAGGAGCCTGGAACCAGATAGGAATTGACAGCTGAGGGGTCAGGGAGCCTCTCTGCCACCACCCAGCTCAAGCCCTCAGCCTTGCTGAGCGGAGGTGCTGTCTGCTTCACGTCCTGCCACACTCTGCCCTCTCCAGCTTTTTCCCAGCACAACAGCTCCCAGCTGGATTCCAGCAGAAATCTGGGCATTAGTCCCCCTGCCCCACCCAACTGGCCCTCAGTCCTGCCCACGCAGCACCAAACGGTGATGGCTACACCCCAATCCAGAGCCCCTCTCCTCCCCCAGGTCATCCCTGGCCTCTTGGAGTAGGGTGGTGGCCAGGCCAGAGCACTCAGAAGGAACGGATCAGGTAGGTCAGCCAGGGCCACTACCCCCGCTCCATGACGTCCTGTGGCCAGGAGATTCAGTCCAGGTCAGGCCTTCACCCGCCCTCCCAAGCCCGGAGGGGCCAGGCGCTGAGGTCAACAAGCCTCCTGGACTTTCCAGCCCCATGTGGAACATTCCTTGCTCCCAGGCACCCTATTTCTTGATAAAAGCTGATCCATTTGGAAAATTCCCGCCACCTGTCCTCACTCCCTCCTCGTCCTAGGCCCAGGGTGGGCTGAGGGGAGGGGCTCCTGCAGCCCCACCCTGCGGTGCTTGACTCCCCCCAGGATGGCTCAGCACCCCGGTTAGGAGGCAGCACAGCTGTCACGCGCCTGCAGAACTGTGTAGGCCACTTGGCCTTCCTGAGCCTGTACGACTCCCCTGTAAAGCGGGCTGGGGATAATGCTTTCTTCCAGGGGATGCTGGAAGGGCCGTGGACACAGCCACAGCCAGCCTCTCTGGACAGCCTCCCCCGCCGGGTCTGTGCTGCCCTGGAGCCAGGAAATGCCCGACCAGTGCGGGGACGAGTGCTCCAGCATGCTTGGTTCTGCAAAGACAACATATGCTCTAATTCGTCCCTCATAACGTTCAGTGACGGGATTACAGGCCTTGTTTAATGGTGACAAGTCAGACTCACGAAGTGAAATGACTGAGCCAGCCAAGAAGCAGAGCTGGCCGCCACCCCCTCCTAGCCGAGAGCAGCAGCGTGAGGCCAAGGTCCACGGCACCGTAGCTCTGCTCAGGGCAAAGTGTAACGGGGGCAGGAGCCAGGCCAGGCCCTGAAGGAAGGCCAGAGACACCGGGGGAGAGGGAGGGACAGGGAACAGGACAGGAGGAGAAGGCGGCGGAGAGGAGAGCGAGCGACAGCCAGGGAGAAATGGATTGAGACAGAGCCAGGGATAGAAAGAGAGACAATAAACACGGATAATTCCAGGGCTGAAGACCCACCTGAGAAAGAGCCAGCTGGGAACACAGTGGAGAAGGGAGGCGCTGCACGGAGGGAGGGGAAGGAGGAGGGGCCCTTCCAGCCTGGGGAACTGGAGCCATAACCTCCCACAGGGCCCTGCTTGGTAGCCTTCCCGGTAGGGCCCCTGCTGAGCTCTGGGAACCAGATGTGACTCGCCCGCTGTCCACTTCAAGGAGGAACATGGGGTAGAGAACAATGGTCCAGACCGGGGGGAAGGGACAGAGATGGAAAACAGGCCAGCAGCCCAGGGGCCAGTGCCTCTGAGGCAAACCCCCAGCCTTTCCAATGTGTCCCCTGCCAGCTCTTCATGCCCCTTCCTCCCCTGCAGCCCCACTCTCAGGGCCTGGGGGCTGCAGATGGGAGGGGATCCGGTGACACAGAGTTACGGGACACCAGCTGACATGCAACACAACCCAAGTGAAACCTAAGCTGCAGCCAAAGCCCTTGGTCACCACCCTGGGGCTCCAGGCAGGTGCACAGCTCTGACTATGCCGCCAGCTGTGCCTGTGTCCCCTCCTGTGACCGAAACCTCGCAGTGGCATCTTAGGGGCTCCTGGAGCTGGAGCCTCAACAAGGATGCTGTAGGCCCCTGGTTCCAAAGCCCTGGGGACAAAGGTGTCCTTAACAGAACCTGAGTCTCACAGTTCCTACTGAGATGCTAATGCATAGAGCTGGGTTACTAGCCGTGTGACTACTTCCCAGTGCCTGTTTCTCCACGGGAGAACAGTTTTAGCCTATCCTGCCTCCCAAATGTAGTGAAGTTCCAAAGACAGAATTTGGGTCAAGGGGCTTTGCAAGCCCTGAGGGGACCCCGGCTCACTCCACATCCACCTCCCCGGCCTAGAGGCCCCAGAGCCCTCCTCTTCCTGAGCAGAGCCTCTGTTCCAAGTCACTGCACCCTATTTTTCCTGTCCTTCCTCAGACTAGAAGCTGAGACAGGGACTCAGGCATATCTCCGTCCCCGGTGCCACCCACATGCACACACAGGCTGTACTCAGGCTCAGAGACTCCAGTTTTCCTCGTACAGAGCACCCATCTTCCCCAGGGTGGGGTCCTGACTTCAGAGCTGGTCTTCCCTGCATAAGGCCCCACTGTCGCCACCTGTCAGGCCTACACTTCCTGTTTCCTTTGTCTTCCATGCCCGAGAGGTCAGGGCTAAGCTGTTAGCCTGATTCCTGGGGCAGCGTCCTGTTGCACAATGAATCCTTCCGATGCCACAACCAGAGAGAGCAAGACTGTAGGAATTTACAGACCAACAAACCCTAGGGCTTAGCAGTAATTTCACTGAGGTGCTCTGTATGTGCAGTATCAGGGGCCAACAGCCCCAAGAGAAAGGATAAGCTGCATCTTAGGGAAGAGAAACTGAGGTATGGAAGGAAGGGGACTTGGCTAAGGCTGCACAGCTAGTGTAAGTCAGCGCGACGGGATTTGAATCCAGTGTCTGCCCTCAAAGGATCCTGGTGCCTGACATGCTTTCTTCACATACTGCGCTGGGTGGATCAGGTGCTTGGGCAGGTGGAATAGGCAGGCTGGGCAGAGAAGGGAGGGATCCTTTTTGCTGGAGTCGTGGAAAAAGCTGCACAGCAGAGTAGGTGTCTGCGAGGCAGAGGTAGGAGCACAGGCCCTGAGTGGCTCCATCCTCCCCCTGCAGGTCACTTCCTGGCCCCTGCCCTAGGGCACTGGCGACCCCGCCCTCCCCGGAGGTGAGGGCTGGCAGACGGGTCGGCCACTCACATTGCCTTCGTCGTCCACCACCTGGATCTGCCCAGAGTCGCAGAGCTTCACCACAGCCCCGATGGGCACGTCGAACTCCTGCCCGGATCGCAGGTCCATCCATACGTAGTCCCCCTGCGGGCGAGAGGCACAGGCATGAGCAGGGGAGGCACCCGTCCCCGCGGCCCTCTGCCCAACCCCAGTACTCCTGGAGGCTCCACTCCGACAGGGGGAAGAAAAAACCACACAGCAAGGCTGCTTTCAACCCAGGCCTGCCCCAAGCCTGGCTCCCCAGGACCTGCACTGGGCAGAGTCGCTGGGGTTTGGACACGAACGCCAAACCACTCCACCCACCTCCTCTCTGTCTTCAAGAGGTGATGCCAGGACCCCAGGGCAGATTCTCAGCACCCCAGTGATGAGTCCTGTCCATACCCTGCTCTGTGCTGGGCCATGCTGTACACCACCTTGTAGAGACAGCCCTGACCTTGTGGGGAAGGTGCCACTTTTATGATCCCTGTATCACGTGGCCTGAAGCCTAGTTCTCAGGACACACCCCACAGACCAGGTCTAAACCTCAGTCAGAGCAGTGGGCTTAGAACAACCACATCCAATGCTGATGTGCTAAACATGTATTCAGCACCCACTGAATATAACATGCTAATTGGTCTAAATGCCGGAGATAGGGCAGCGACCGCAGAGTCTACATCCAAGTTGAAGGAAACAGAAAATAACCATGTGAGCAGGTATATTTTTAATATGGTCCTTTTGGGTACTGATGGGCACTGTGAAGGCAGTAAGGATGCTAAGGGTGGAGGATGCCAGAGGTGGCCAGCTGCAGGCTCAGGACCCTCTCTGAGCTGAGACCTGAAGAGTAAGCAGCTGAGGAAAGGGCAAGGCTTAGTAACCTGGAGGGGAGCATGTGCAAAGGCCCTGAGGCAGGAAGGAACAGCAAGATGGCAGTGGTGGCAGGATGTCATGAGAGCTCAGGAGGGCAGAGAACCTGAGTTCAGGACAGTGATCAGTACCCGGCGACACAAAGATCCTTTGCCCTTGGAATAAGATTGGATTTTACTCTAATCCTAATATGATTTTGCGGAAGGTTCCCAATTTAGAAATCTGGTAAAAATATCCTCATATCAAGTAACAGAAATGTAACAGCTGATAAAGCTCATTCATAGTCACCCTGTGGGCATGGCCTTGGGGAAACGGCTCCAGGAGAGGAGCCAGGAGAGGCCTCGGGGAGGCGTCCTAGGCCCTGCTCTCCAGCCTCTGAGCCTATCTACACATCCTACACCGAGGGATGGACTTAGTGATTCTCATGCCAGCTCGTGGCTGTTTCAGCTTCCTGTTCTCGCGAGAACCTCATTTCATAGAAATGGGGCCTGGGTATGTCCGAGACAGGCCCAAACCTGAACTTGCTCTCAGGAAAGGAGAAGCTGGAGGAGCTGCGGGGGAAGGGAGGACGCATGCGCACGGAGCCTCCGCTGCGGGCTGCAGCTCCCCGAGCTGCTCCCCACGTGCCGGCCTCCCATCCCAGCACCGCCTGCCGCCGGACCCTCCTGCCACGGGGTGCCCCGGCCCTCTGCGGAGCCGCGTGGCTGGCTGGTGCCCGTCCCACCCCGGGGCACAGCAGGAACAGACAGGAAAGATGGCTGCCGGAGTCGGGCAGGCCCAGGGCAGGCACCGGGTCACACATCCCTGTGAGCTACAAGCCCGAGCCGGATTTTAAGTGTGACGCCCCTGGGAAACGGGATGATGGGTTTGCGTTTCCAAGTCCACCCATGCATCGACCCACCTGTCTGTCCAGCCATCCATCTTCACATCCGGCCGCTGCGTGGAGAATGGAGTGTTCCCCTGGGGTTCCACCACCCCAATCCCAACTCACAGCGCGGCCCCACACTAGAGCTCTGATTCCCCAGAGACAAGCAGGGAACAGGTCTCAGTGAGAAAAGGAGGCGCGAGGAGAGCGATGTGAGTGTGTCCGTAAAAGCGCCCGGCGTGACTGCGAGTGGAAGATGCTCGAGGAGTACACAAGACTGCCAGCTCAGGGGCCGGGCGGGCAGGCGCCGGCTCCATGGGAACGTACCACCGCCCACAATCTGCTCCACAGCAAGCTAGATGTCCCCTGTAAGGAGATGCCTTTGACCCACATGATGACCCTCACGCAGGGGATTCTGTCTCCACTTTAACTCCTCAAAGAGTTCGCGAAACATGTCCAGGGCCACACAACTGCTTTGTGGGTAAGCCAAGACCAAAGTCCAGGCCTAGACAGACTCCCAGCCCGGCGCTCTTCCCAACATTTCCTGGGCCCAGTTCTGAGCAAAACAGGAAACACTGAGAAGTCCCAGGCCCAAGGAAGAGTCGCTTGTATCTCCTGACCCAGGACGAGGCCTGGCACACAAAAACTATTTGTTTCTCACTGAGAAAACATGGGACAGCCAAAATAAAACACCTCATGGCTAGGCATGGTGGTGCAGGCCTGTGATCCTAACACTTTGGGAGCCTGAGGCAGGAAGATCACAAGATTGAGCGCAGCCTGGGCGATTAGCAACTTAGCGGAGACCTTGCCTAAAAACAAACAAAACAATTTTTTAAATGCCTGGGATATAACTGAGTGCAAAGGCCCTGAGTTCAACCCCCAGTACCGCTAAAACAAAATGAAAGTAAAAATCTGGTGTGAGAAGGAAATAGAGGGTCAGGGAGGCTCTCAGGTCAGTGAGGTGCTCAGAGCCACACTGCAAGTAGAATTCTTTTAATCTCCAGAAAGAGCATGAACGATTTTCATTTTCAAATCCATCCATTGATCTGTCACCAGCAGGGCAGTGATAACTATTTCTCGTCCAGGTCAGAGCTTGAGGAAAGATTTTCAAACAACAACTAAGGGGCTTCAGGGAGATTCTGAGGCAAAATGGTCTCTGAAGACACCCACACAGAAGTGCCAGCATGCAGCCGCAGTAAGCACTAGTCAAATAACTGGGGTTCATAGTTCCAATTCTGCCACTGATGCTGTGTGACTTTAGGTAAGTCATTCAGCCTCTCTGGGCCTCATTTTTCAGCAGCCTTAAAACAGAAAGAGTCATCACAGGTGAAGAGTAGAGACTGGCAAATACAGGCCTCCTCCCAGGCATCCTCCAGCCTCAGATCAACATGGGTTCCTCACAGGGCCTAAGCCCTTTCTGCCTCTTCCCTCCTCCGGAACCTGGGCTGCATCTGCACAGCCCCGGTGGAATGACAGAGTCCCTCCTGCACCCCCCCCCACCCTGCTTCTCTTCCCCAGTGCTCAGGGAGAACAGCTTCATCAGCCCATTTCACAGGTAGGAAAAGCAGGCAAGCGTCTTGCAGGGGCGCCTATGAGCAAAGAAGTGTCCGCCTGCTCACCTTGGCGAAGCGGGGCCCCAGGGTGGCTGTCAGCTGGCTTGCAAAGTTTGGCCCCTCTGTGCCCGGAGGCTCGCCCTGCTCTCACCACGAAAGGCTGGAAGCCTCCCCTCCTACGTGCCCAGCCCGTGCCCTGGACGCCCTCGATTCCACAGGCAAAGCCTCCCCGCCTGTGGGTGCGCTGGCAACGGTCCCGCCGCAGCCGGGGGCCCGGTACAGCAGCCCAGGCTGCCGAGCTTTGCGTAACCGGGGCTGTGGGACCCTGCGGCCTGCCCCCTCCTGAGCGGCGGGGAGACTGAGGCCCGCCGCCCGCCGCCCTCCCGCGCCCTCTCACCGGCAGGACGGCGAAGGCCTTGAACGCCTGGTTCAGGCTGCGCACGAGCGCCCACTTGCCGGGCTGCGGGGCGCGCGCCTCGCCGGGGTCAGCGGGGCGCCCTGAGGGCTCCATGGCGGCAGGGCCGGCGGCGGCGGCTCGGGCTCCCTAATTCACCTAATCCCGCGCGCGCCGCCCGCCCGCCCGCGCCGGGAACCCTAAACCGGGCCATCTGCCGCGGGCCCATGGCGACGGCGGCTTAGGTGACGCCCGCGGGCGGGGGGTGGCGAGCGGCCGGACCCTCCCGCCCCGCGGACCCGACGCCCCCACCGGGGATTCGGCCGGCCGCCTGGGGCGGGGGCTTCTCGGGGTCACGGCGCGCGGCAGCAGCCGGAGCTGAGCTTGGGGGCCCTGGGATAAGCGGCTCCTGAAACCCCACCCAGGAAGGCGTTTCGGAGAAAATCAGCATATTTAATGGAAAGGAGCGCAGGCACATCAGGGAATAGAAGACAATAATCTGCGTTTGGGGGGCCAAAGGAAGTGTACCTCTCTGCCTGACGGGCCTACTCGAGACTGCAGACATAAAAATCTTCCTGTGAGGCAACTCTGGGGGAAAGCAGTGACGAGCCTGTCTCCAGTCCTCACCCAGCCCCGTGGTCAGCTGTGGGTGATGTGCGGCCGCAAGAAGAGCCGCTGAGGCCTGTACGGGGTTCTCTGGACCCACCCCCCATACTGCGCCAACCTGGTAGCTCAGAGCTCACCCTGCAGTGGGCCAAGCCGGCTCCTGTGTCCTGGCATCCACAATGGACTGGGTACCTAACTCCAGCACTGTGAGCCAGAGGCCACCACGCCATGCAGAGGGCCTTGTGACTTCCCACCCACCCTCTATCTGTCCTCCTCCCTTCTTTCCTTCTTTTCCGCTCTTCTCTCTCAAGGCCTCCTGGCTCCCTTTTGAGCTCTCTGCATTGTCTGGAGTCGTGGAAACAACAGCAGGGAGCAGAGTGGGTGGAGACAGGAAGGGAAGGAAACCTGCGAGCTGCCCAGATGCAGGGAGCCCCGCCTGGGGACCAGGCCTCTGCCAGCCAGTGCAGCCCTGACTGAGGGCAGCGATTCCCGCCACCTTCCAGCACTCCTTTGGGACTTTGCTTTCAGGGGACTTCTCTCCTCCTCCCACCCCCAAGCCCAGACCAAGTGCAGCCCTCAGTGCCTGCCTGCTCACCCAGGGCCACAGGCTCAGGGACCAGCTGCTCAGATGCAAGAGAGCATGGTAGTGGGCTTGAAGTCATTTCCACCTGCTCTTACAGCCATCCTTCACTGAGCGCGGGCTCAGCCCAAAGCACAGGGAGACAGGTCCTCCGAGCTCCCTGCCTAGTGGGGTGGGCAGACCCAGAGACTCAGATAAGGATGGTACCACCGGATAAGGGACAGACTGGCCTGGACAGACAGGATGGTGTGGCTGCTAGGAGCTCAGATGCTGCAGCAGAACAGACAGCTGAGCTTCAATCCCAGTTCAGCGACTCCCTGGCGGTTACCTGGGGCAAGTTGCCCACCTCAGGGTGCCCTTGTTTCCTCCATGCAGCACCTGTGGGGTTGAGCAGGGTGGGGTGTGTAATACACTTTGACTGATGCCTGTCAAAACAGATGCTGAGTACGACAGCCATTCACTGAGGGAGTCTCGGCAGGGGTGACAGCTTAGGGTCACGATCTTTTAGGCATTCAGGAGGGAGAAGTCATTCCAGCAAGAGGGGAGAGCACACACGGAGAAGGACAAGGAAGAGCGAAGGCAGACGGTGTGGTGGCTGGGGAGAGTTCCCCAGGGGAGGTCCTCCACTGCGCTGGGGTCCTGCTCTTCCTGCACCCGGACCTCCTGGGCCAGATCCCCAAGGGATAAGACAAAGAGAAGATGAAAAGCAACAAGATGGAGGTGTTTCATTATATCCGATGGAATGTTATTATGATTATCAGCTGATTTCTCAGCAGAAACTGTAGCGCTCAGAAGGCAGTAGAATGATATACTTACAATGTTGAAAGAAAAAACATTAAAAGCCTATCAAGCAACAATTCTATCTTTGGCATATCTATCTTTCAAAAATAAAAGTGTGTCAGATGTGCTGGCAATGTATGTCATCATCCCAGCTGTTTGGGAGGCTGAGTCAGGAGAATTACAAGTTTGAGGCCAGGCTGGACAACTTAGCAAGACCCTGTCTCAAAACAAAAAATAAAAAGGTCTAGGGATGTACTCAGTTGTAGAACACTCTGGGTTCAATTCCCAATAACACACACACACACACACACACACACACACACAGAGCTGAAATTAAGACATTCCCAGATAAACAAATGCTGAGAGAGCTTGTCACCATTTGGCCTGTCCTGTAAAATTTCTACAAATTAAAATGCATGGAAGAACAACAGCACAACCCAATCAAAAACAGGCAACAGACCTGAATAGTCATTTCTTTGTGGAAGAAAAGTACAAATAGATAAGTACATGAAAAGATACTCAACATCAGTAATCATAAGGGAAATATACATAAAAATTACACTGGAATGACCACTGTCAAAAATCAGACAGTGAGTGTTGGTGAGGATGTGGAGGAACTGGAACTTCTGTGTCTTGCTGGTGGGAATAATATAGTCACTGTGGAATAATACAGTCACTTTTTGAGGTTCCTTGAAAAGCTTCATACAGAATTACTGTATTACTGTACTGTATGAGCCACCAATCCCACTTCTGGCATATACTCAAAAGACCTGAAAGCAAGGTCGCAAAGAGATAATCAAACACCTATGTTCTGGCAGCACTGTTCACAAGAGCTAAAGCATAAAACAAGCAGTGTCCATCAGTGAATGACTGGATAAACAAAATGTGCTGTGTTCATTCATGGACCATTGTCCAGTCTTATAAAGTACCACCTGCTATGACATGGATCAGCTTTGAGGACATTCTGCTAAGCAAAATAAGCCACAGGAAAAGACAGCTGTATGTGATTCACTTACATGAGGCACCAGAGTAGTCAAAGACACAGAGACAAAGGGTATAGTGATTTCCAGGGCTAAGGTGAGAAGGAAGAGTTACTGCTTGATAGGTGAAACTTCACTTTTACCATATGCAAATAGCTATGGAGGTGGATGGTAGAAATGGCTATCACAACATTAGGAATTTATTTAATACCACTAGGCTGTGCACTTAAAAATAGTTAAGATGCTGGGCACGGTGGCGCATGCCTGTAGTCCCAGCTACTCGGGAGGCTGAGGTGGGAGGATCGCTTGAGTCCAGGAGTTCTGGGCTGCAGTGCGCTCTGCCGATCAGGTGTCTGCTCTAAGTTTGGAATCAATATGGTAACCTTCTGGAAGTGGGGGACCACCAGGTTGCCTAAGGAGGGGTGAACCAACCCAGGTCAGAAAAATAGCTAAGATGGTAAATTTTGTTGCATATATTTTATAGCTATATTTTATAGCCACAACAAATTAGACAAAATTAAACAACACCAGAGAGTAACTCAAAACCACATGAAAAAGAACAAGTAAAAAGAACCCTGGTAGAATAACACAGATCTAGAGAAAACATTCCTTACATTCATCTGGAACCAGAAGAGACCCAGAATAGCAAAATCAATCCTGGGCAACAAGGACACGTCAGGTGGAATCACAATCCTTGACCTGAAATTATACTACAAAGCTACTGTAATAAAATCAACATGGTACTGGCTAAAAAACAGACCAGAAGATCAATGGAACAGGCTAGAACACAGACACAACCACAAACACACTCAGCCACCTAATCTTTGACAAAGGGGCCAAAAAACTCACTGGAGGAACGACAGCCTCTTAATAAATAGTGCTGGAGAAATTGGTTTGCCACCTTCCAAAGACTGAAAATAGACCCAAATCTACCACCATGCACCAAACTCCAGTCAAAATGGATCACAGATGTCAATATTAAAACAGAAACACTAAATCTATTGGAAAAGAAAGTAGGCAAAAACCTTGAAGACATAGGGGTAGGCAGAAAGTTCATGAACAAAAACCAAACTGCACGGGAAATATTTCAAAGAATCAACAACTGGGATCTCATCCTACTGAAAAGTTTTTGCACATCTAAAGAAATCACCAGCAGAATAAAAAGAAAGCCCACAAATTAGGAAAAAAATTTAGCTAACTGTCCTTTGGACAAAGGTATTCTATCTAAAACATATAAAGAATTAAAAAAACATCAGCTGCTCCAAATTCAAGGACCCAATCCAAAAATGGGCATCTGAGATGAACACATACTTCTCAGATAAAGAAATACAAATGCAAATAAATACATGAAAAAATGTTCAACATCATTAATCATTCAAGAAATGCAAATTAAAACAACAATGAAATTTCAGCTCACCCCCTTAAGAATGTGGAGAAATAGGAACTCTTCTCCACTGCTATTGGGAATGCAGACTGGTGAAACCACTGTGGAAATCAGTTTGGAGATTCCTCAGCAAACTAGCTCTAGAGGTCCCATTCAACCCAGCTATTCCCCTTCTGGGTATTTTCCCAGAAGATCTGAAAACATCATATCCCAGTGATATATGTGCAGCCATGTTCACAGCGGCACAATTTGTAATTGCTAAATTGTGGAAGCAGCCCAAATGTCCATCCACTGAGGATTGAATTTAAAAAATGGTAGTACTTTTATATAATGGAGTATTACTCAGCTATAAAGAAAGATAAACTCGAGGCTTTTATAGGTAAATGGTCACAACTAGAGACCATACTCATAAGTGAAATAAACAAGACCTCCATGGGTAAGCAACATATTGTCTCACTAGTGTAAGAACCTGAAAGAGTGAATAAAAGCTAGGAGGTATGACAGACATTGTGAAATGAAAGGAAAATGCTCGAAAGGAAGGGACAACTGGGGTGTGGGAAAGGAGAAGGAAAGAAGGGGAAATCATGTATGTATGTATATACAGGGTAGCTAACAGTGCTACTACTGTCTTCTATTGCTTTCCTGAAAGGAACAGTTAATGATTACTTGTTTGATCATTATTGCATGTCTCTATTTGTTTTCCTGAGAAATCACTTTGAAGATATCAACAGTAATACAACAACCATTGTTAATTTCCTACCACTTTATCTGTAACTGTATTGTTTGTATTGTTCTTATGCTCTTTTGTAAATGGATGTCTGTTAATATGTTTTCTTCCTTTATTTTTAAAATTAAAAAAAGATAACTGTATAAGTAAAAATAGAGCCAGTATTAATTTAACTTTGAAGTTGTAATTTTTTTCCTATGTGAATGCATAAAATGATAAATCTATGCTAATAGATGTATAAAGGAGTAACTTGTGGTAACAGAAAGGGGAAGGGATAGTATTATATGGAGATGCAATGTGTATGTGCTTATTAAAGCTAATTTGGTCTTAAACTCTGTTGTACATCTAAGATGCTCATTGTAAACTGAAGGCTAACCTTAAAGAAGAATGCTTTTAGAAAGCTTTTTAAAAATAAAGAAAACAGAAAATCTTATATAGAAGAAATGAGAGGGGACTCAAATCAGTACATGAGGACAAAGTCATTAAACACAAAGGAAGGCAGTAATGGAGGAATTAAGAAGGGAAAAATTTAAAACAGAAAACAAATAGTAAAGCAGAAGTCCTTCCTTAGTAGAAATTACCTTAAATATAAATGGATTAAATTCTCCAATTAAAAAGTGGGTATTGAGCTGGACATGGTGGTGCACACCTATAATCCCAGTACTCTGGGAGACTGAGCCAGGAGGATTGCAGTCTGAGCCCAACCTGGTCAATTTAGAGAGAGCTTGTCTCAAAATAAAAAAAAATCTAAAGCTTAGGATGTAGCTCAGTGTGAAGACCCTGGGTTCAATTCCCAGTACACCTCCTCCCACAAAAACATAGAGATAACAGAATGAGTAAAAACCTATGATCCAACTATGTGCTTGCTGCCTCCAAGAGGTCCACTGTAGATCCCAAGACATAGACAGGTTTGAAGTGGAAGGGCTTCATGAAAATAGCATTCCATGCAAACAGCAACCAAAGGAGAGCTGGGGTACCTGCACTACTCTTAGACCAAACAGACTTGAAGTCAAAATCATCACAAGGGACAAAGAACATTAAATTTTACTGAAAGGGTCAACTCACCTGTCACTAGACCATACACTTATCTTCAAACTTCCCTTCCCACAAACCTCGGCCAAGTACTTACAGTCCCCACCCTAGCCCTACTACTGAGCAGGAAATCATGCCAGATTGAAACAAACAAATAGACTTCCTTGAGGACCTCAAAGAAATGGGCCATGTGCCATAGACCTCCAGGTTCTTGTTCCCACCCTGGCACCTAGAAGTCTCCCTGATCCCTCTGTCCCAGTGTGTTTGTGAGGGCAACTACAACAGCCTCACAGCTTCCTCTGCCTGCATCCTTGCAGAAGCCTCCCCATCCCAGGCCTTTGCCCAGCCCCTCTGCCCCCTTGAGCCCTGGCTGTCACAGTCCTGTGTGTAGTCTCTTTCTAGCAGTCCCCCCGCCCCCTGCTGCTCTGGAAATTGCCTGGGCAGGGAATAGTTATTCGCTTTCTGCATTCTGGGTGCTCCACTTAGCATGGAGAAAGAGGACTCAGTGCTGCTTTGCTTGGGTGGGTGAGATAGGGCTGGAGGAGGCAGCCTCAGGCACCCCAGGAATCGCCAAGCACCCCCATCACACTCCCAAGTCCATAAATACAATGTGTCTGCCCAGGCTGCCGCAAGGTCCTCGGAGAGACCTGCATATGCCACCCAGCATGGCCCGTCTGCTTGGTTTTGCCCATACCTTTGTGCCACCTCCTCATCCCTGTACTGCAGCCTTCTCTGGGCCTCCTTTTCCCGCCTGTTTCCACCCTACCCCCAGCGTGATTCCCTCCTGCGTCCAGATACACCCAGCTCAAGTTTCAATAAGCAGTCTGAGCCTCAGGAATACAGTCGCAAAGGTGTCTGCCTCATTGCCTTGTGATAAAATGAGATTGTGTGTAGCATGCCTGGCACATAGGAGAACCAATACAGACTCTGTTTTGCTGAACAGAGCCCTTACCAAATGAATAAGCTTTCTTCATGGATGAAAAGATTTGAGTTCTTGAACCATTTTTATGGAGACACTTCTTGCATCTGGTACCCTATGGAGTTCAGAAAGGTAGGGATGATGGATGGGTGTGTGGATGGATGAAGGAATGGAGGATGGACGGATCTTGGTCACTGGTACGTCCCACATGGGGTGATTCTATACATGAAGAAAGAACCACCGTATCCTTTCAGGTATCCTGAGATTTTTCACTCTAAATAAAGTAAGAGAGAACAAAGGATGGGGAGATGTCACACCCAGGAACCCTGTTAATATTACTGCATCAGCGGTGGTTGTGGAGGTCTCTATGGAGCCCTGCACCAAGCACTGGGCTAACATTTTATATGCACTGGTGTTTCGGTCTCAGGTCAGTACCAGCATCAGTTTTCTGTTACATAAGCCGAAAATGGGTACAGCAGTCTGCCCACAGCTGCAGAGCTGGAAAGTGATGGAATCAGGCCTCAGAACCAGCCTTTGGGACGGAGGATGGTTCCCTTGCACTTCTGCACTCTTTTGGCAGAGTGGACCAGTGTGTGAGCTGAGGAGATGGGAAGGAGGAGGATGAGGAAGAGGAAGAGGAAGAGGAGGAGGACAAGGAGGAGGCTGTGCCTCACTTCAGGGGCCCCTGGGAGGCTCAGGATGGCAGGGGAAGACAATGGGGTGCAAATGCAGATCTGGAGTAGCTGAGCAGTGACAGCTCCTGAGGCCCAAGCAGAGGTCATCAGGCAAGGAGGGAAGCCTGAGTGTTGCGTGGGTCCCACAGGATGGGGAAAGAGCGGCAAGGGGAAGAGAGGGAGGCTGAGAGCAGGCAGGCAGTGGAGGACAGCATGGCATGTTGGCCTCACCGCAGCAGCGCTGAGGGAAGAGGACTTTCATCTTCACTTTCCTGAGCTCAGGAAAGCTAAGTAATGCACCCCAAGATCCTCCCTGTTGTCTATAGCAAAGCTCAGGATGGAGCTGGTGTGCGGGCTCTGCCTTGCAAAACTGCCAAACTGGCCAGCTCTGTGAGGTTGGGATGCCCATGGAACCAAAGGCACTTCCTGTTTCAGGGGTGGGCAGAGCTAACATTTAGCTACAGATACCTGCACCCAGCAGAGGCTCCCTGGGTAGTTGGGGCAGCATTCAAAGACAGCCAGAGCCTACCTGAGCTAAAACACCCTTAAGAGGTAATGGGGGCCCAGGCCACTCACACTGCAGCATACCACACTCCATGAAGGCCACTTTCTTTCTTTGTTTCTGGCCATCAGGCCAAGGGGCCACGGGACAGAACCCTGTTCTGATCCTAGCTTCTCATACATGAACACACTGAATAGGTAGCCTCAGGGTGCAGAACAAGGTTGTGGTGTTGTTGCCTCTGGTGGCCTAGCATGACAGGAAGCTGCTGGCCAAGTCTCCACAGCACCCATCCTAGCGAGGCCCAAAGCCCTGTGCCAGCCCCACCTGGCTTGGAGCCCACATTCCTGGATCCTGCTGTGGAGACCAGAGCTCATTAGAGCCTCAGGCCGGTCACGGGGAAAGGCTGAGGCCCTGAGGCCATTGTGGCCCTGAGGAGGAAGGGGGGCTGGAGGGCTTGGCTGAGTGACAACACCACTGTCTCCTCCCATGAGACCCCAGGGCACTCTACCCAGGCCATGCCGTCCCCACTCACTGCTGCCCAAGGCCCTCAGGACAAATCAGGGTCCTTCCCAAGCAGCCTTGCCAACCACTGCACCACAGACTTTCCACATGCTTTGCCCAGTCCGTCCCCAGCCCGGAATGCCTGGGATTCTGAGATGTGGGTGAATGGGTCATTTCTGCCCAGTGGGCCGAGGCATGAAAGGACCCCAGTGGGCATTAGAGGGAGCAAGTACCAGATGAACCTTCAAGAGGCAAGAGAATTTTCTCAGCTGGCTTTTAAAGTGCATGTAGGGATTTCCTGAGACAAGACTGGCACGGGCACCCCACAGTAAGGCGTGCAGACCAGAGGAGGGCACGGCAGCAGGCTGAGCCAACCAGCAAGGTCAGGCCGACTCGGGCCTGAGAAGCTGGAGGACGGACTCAGGGGTGCGGGAGCGCTCACCTGCTGAAGAATCACCATGGTTCTGCGTCCGAGCCCCTGCTGCCTGCTGTGTGGCAGACCTGGTTCTGGAGGAGAGAGACCATGCCAGCCTGAGCAGACCAGCCCTGGAAGCCTGGAGCCCAGCAGGGATCACCTGGGCACCTCCCAAAGCCACAGTCCTCCTCCCTTGGGGGAACCCTCCCTGGCTTCTCTCCTCTGGCTTCGGGCCAGCTCCAATGACCCAAGCCTCACCCTCTGTCCCCAGCTCTGTTACCCAGAGAAGCTGAGCCGCTGTTCTCAGCCACCGTGATCCAGGGGCTCCCAGCAGGCTCCCAAGAAGGAGCGAGTCTACTTGTTTGGGCAAAGGGCCCAGAGACGGACTGAGACCTGGGTCTGTCTCAAGGTCACACAGCAAGGCAGGGAAAATGCACGGCTAGGACTTGGCCTCTATCCTACCTCAGGGATGCCCTGGAAGTGTAGGAGACAGGGCAGCCTGGTCGGAGTGAACAGTCATAGGGTAGACATAACCTGTGCATGGCACACCTTGGGTAAAACCCTTCCCAAGCATCCTTGCCCTTGGAGGGAAGACTTAGGTCCCCACAGCCTGGATTTTAAGGCCTAGCACAGGCTGGTCCCCGCTGATCTCTGAGCCTTTTCTCTCCTTACCCCTACAATGGGACCATTCTTAGTGACCCACTATGCCTGAAATATTGCAGCTCTCCTCAGACCTCCTCACCTTTGCTGACACTGCCCCTTCGTCCTGGAATTCTATCTAGTATGGTTTATGGCTCAGTCCAGATGGTGCCTCCTCCAGGAAGCACTCCCTGACAACCCCGAGGTGCTAAGAACCTCTGTGCTTATCTTTGCCCCAGCTCTGATTATATGCTGCGTGGTGCTGTTTGGGTCAGAGCCTGTCCCTATCTCTGCTCCTAAAATCAGGGAGTTGATCCAGGGCAGGGCCAGGCCAGAGCCTGGGCCATTGCCTTTTCTCCAGCCTCATTCAGGCTCAGAGATGGACTCCAGAAGGACTTGTGGGATGAGCGTGGCCACTGAAGGCAGTTCTGGCCCACAGGCCCTGGCATGAGGCCTCTCTGGCCCCTCACCTGCCCACAGGATGGGCATCAATTTTTCACAAGGACCCATTCAAAGATGCTGGGGTATTTGATCCTCTGCCCATGACACTGCCTGACACCTGAGCCCTGACCTCAGGGCTGGAGGCCTGGCGCTCTGGATCCCAGAGGAGATGTGGTCTTCCTGAGAACTGGGCAGGCTAGGTGCCCGGCAGGGATGAGAATTCAAGAAGGGCCAGCAGGTAGTTTTCCCTGGGTGCTGTCTGAAAAGGATTCCAGGCCCACTGCACTCACAGTGGACATCAGGACGAGCCACGAGAGCGGGGGGCGGGGGGGATGGACGGACGGACCAGGGTTTTTTTTTTTTTTTTTTTTCCGGGACCGGGGATCGAACTCAGGGCCTTAGTGCTTAGTGGCAAGCACTTAGCCCACTGAGCTGTACCTCCAGCCCTCGGACCAGGGTTTTTATGAAAGTGTAAGGGCTTTGGAGGATGGCAAGCAGGTAGAATCTAAGGCCCATCTATTAGGAAAACTGCAAGGCATGCGCATTTTATGTCTAAAAATAAGAGCTAGATCATGCTCAAGTTCATTGCTTTTCAAATTGACGATGGGGAACACAGGCAGTATTTGTATTTCTAAGCCCATGCCTGATTCCATCCTGTCCCCACGACAATCCTGTCTGGTGGGGTCACAGATGGGAAACTTGGGGCATAGAGAAAGTAAGTGACCTGGCTGGGGAGATAGCTCAGTGGCACAGGCGCCTGCCTGGTAAGTGCAAGGTCCTGAGTTCAGGTCCCAGTACCAAAAAAACCCCAAACCAAACCAAAAAAAAAAGAGAGAGAGAGAGAGAGAGAGAAAGGAAGTGACTTATCCAAGGAGAGAGATAAGGGTGTCAGAGACCGAAGGAGGCTGAGAGACAGGGACAGAGGCCTCCTGTACTCTCTCTGCCACCCTAGCATGCCTGCCCCGCTGGTCCCAGGATGGCCCCCCAGCCCTAGCCCCAGCTCAGAGACAATTCAACAGATACGGTTTTCCTTGGTCCTTTCTTTCTCCAAGGTACACGTCTCCATCTTCCTCAGCTCAGGACAATTTCACTGAATGGCTGCTGCGGTGGAGCCCAGTGGGTGGCAGGAAATGCATGAGCGAGTGGCTGTAGGGGCGGGGGCTCCTCCCAAACCCAAAAGACCCTATCTCAGTGCCAGGACAGGGGCAGCCTATGCTTACCTGAGTCCCAGCTGCACACTCTCAGTGTCCCACGGGTCTGGCTGCAGCTGCTCCTGCACAGAGAACTCGGGAAGCTGGGGTCACTGGTCCGGCAGTCTGCAGATATGCTGCGTCTGCTGGGTCTTACCCCACAGCTAACCCTGGACCTCTCTCTCTCCTGTCTTTTCTGCCCGGTGGCTGTCCAGCCGGCACTGCCACCCTTCCCTCACTCCAGAGTCTTCTCCCAGGAGGCGGAGCCCAAGGGGGCCTCCAAGGCCTGGGTGTGGTGACATCAACCTGGGGGGCGGGCTGTGCTGGGACTACTGTCCAGCCAACAGGGAGGCAGGGACATTGCAGGCTCCGGCTGTGCTGCAGACACGTGTGGGGCCCCGGGCCACACACAGAGGCCTCAGGTGTCTCCTGTTTTCTGTCGCTTGCTGTACCACTGCCTGCTGCCTCAGCACCGAGCAGGAAATCTCATTCTGACCCTGACTTGGTCATTGATTTGCTGGAGTCTCCTCCCAGGCACTGTCTTCATGACGCTGTTTCACATTCCGACAAGGCCTGGCCGTGCAGGCGGGGAGAAGGTGGAGGGCTGAGTGAGTGTTCTCCCGGCACCCTCTTCTCTCCCCGTCCCTGCACACACAGCCCCTGGGCCCCAGACCACGCCCTCAGGGGTCCCCCCCCCCCCCCGGAAGCTCATCCACTCAGTGTTGACTTCATCACTTGTTCTTTTATAATCACCTAGAAACTTTGCCAAACTGGCTAACTACATTCACACGTTCACATCTGATTCCAGGTCTCAAAGCAGTTGAGCACATATGGTCATACTCCGCTGCTTTGAAACCTGTCAAATTTGGCACACATTTCAATGTGAAAACTCTGTCCTAGTACCCGGTCGTTTATTTGGCACTGGATGCACAAGCTAGAATTTGTCAGACTCGCTATCATCCAGCCATTGTTTGGTAGTCAACACACCTCTCAGAACCAATTAACGGGTACCGAGGTATCACTGCAGAAGCAGCCTCACATACGATGGGACAAAATGAAATGTGTAATTGGAAAAGGTGCACAGGTCTTTATTAGCACCGGCAGATGAGGAAGGAGAGGACCACCAGCGCCCCCTGCTGGGCACAGGCTCCACAGGGAGCCAGGCTCAAGGTGATGGGTCCTTTTGGGAGGCAGCCTCTACTGGGCCTGGCTCTCTCAGATTCAGGATGCCCCAGTGCACATTTGTTGGAGACCACTACAAAGTGGCTCTGAGCAGAATTTAATATTAACCAACTGGTTTTCCATGTTTATTTGTGAGTTGTCTGAAACTTAGACACCTTGTCTAAAGATAGGCAGCAGATTCACAGTAAGGAAACCTCTATGAGTCACTGGTCACCCCTGAGGCCTGTATTGGCCTGTGAGGCTGTGACATCTCAAAGGACAAGATAAGGCCACACCTGAGGATGTCTGGCTCCAGCCCCTATTAACTGACAGGAGACTGCAGCTTCAGGCATCTCACTCCCGCTGGGAAGGCCTTCCTGGAGATAACATAGTTCTCCTAAACTAACATAATGTATTACTTGGAAAAGCCCTGCCCAGATTCCTGTGTTGTCTTGAGTATCCTCCTCCTTTGTCTGAAAAGCAAATAAATACAGGCTGCCCAGACAAGTCTTGTTCTCAACTCAGAAGGTATTGAAGCTGTAAGAGAGTGAGACCCTCCTGGAGCCCTGAAATCATTTCAGTTGTCTCATTTATTTTAGCCTTCACCGTCACTCACTTGGGAGACTGCAGGCCTGATCAGCCCACAGTAACTAAGGGTTACTTAACCCGGTACACATCGGCCCCGGGACCTTGGCAGGAGTCACTCCAAAACAGCCTCCACCTCTGGACCTCACTTTCAGCTGATTACTTAGCAGTAGAGCTCCTCAAAACCACTTTTCTCACAGGCTTCAGCCTGTGCAGCACAAGTGGCCTGGGCCCATGCAGATGGGGAAAACGAAGCTCTGAGTGGAGCATGGGGTGCCCACAGACTGCAGCAGCAGCTGGGGCAGAATACCAGTGGGAGCTTTTCGGCCGGAGGCTGGTAGGGTGGGAAGGCTGTGGAGAAGTTGGTCTCGGGTCCCACGGTAACTGCTACACTTTCCTGGCCCCCCACCATGACCCAGGCACTCTGCTAAACAGGCCACATAGTTGGGCTTCTCACATTCCCAAGAAGGCCAGGAATCTGTCCATGCTGCTTTGTGATGACAGCACACCTGAGACAGGGTCATTCCTATGAAAGAGCGACTAGGCATGGCTGTTCTCGAGGCTGAAAAGTCCAAGCCTGGGGGGCCACACCGGGCAGTGGCCTCATGCTGTCGTGGCTTGGCAGAAGGCTTGGAGCCATGAACTGTGCATGGAGTGAGCTCAGGCAGGGATGGCTGCCTCGCTTTCTAACAACCTGCTCTCGTGGGCGCCAACCCAGCCTCACAAAAAGCCACTCATCCCTTCCCCATCACCTCTCGCTAGGTGCGTCTTCTTAAGGTTCTCCCACCCCTCACTACCATCCAGTGGGGACCAGGCTTCCAACACAATCGCCTTGCAGGACGCCACATCCGAACCACAGAACTGGTCTGGGTTCACTCTGCCCTCTTCCTTCACGCCTGCTCCCTCCCCTACCCCAGCCCATCGCTGAGGTCTGCCAACTCTGCCTTCCAAGTCCCAGCCCCGCTCCTCCCCACAGCTCTGCTCGGGTCTCCCTGTGCCCCTCAGCCCGTCTCCTCTTCCTGTGGCTCTCTACGTGGCTGCCTATTTCACAGGGGCAGAGCTTAGGCCTCCCTTGACCTAGCAGACTAAAAGACCCCCAGCAAGTCCTCTACTGCCCTCAGTAACTCTGCAGGGCTTGGCTCAGTCAGAGCATCTGTGTTAGTTTCTCCCAGTAGCTTCAGGGCAGGGGCTGCTTCCTATCTCCCCACAGCTCAGAGTCCTGTGCCGACCGGCTGCATGAAGGCGTGAGTGAGGAGCCCACTGATCTCAGCCCGTATATGGACGCTTGCTGGTCTCTGACCAGAAGACAGTCATCTATCCTCCCAACACCAGGGACAGACAGACGTAAGAAAGTCTTTCTGGAATTGCAGTAACATTTATTCTGAGAAGCAAGCAGGCTTCCTCTCCCCCTAACCCCATGGGGGGCCCTGAGAGTGGTGCCTACATCTGAGTGGTGTGAGCTGCACATTCCCTGGGTGATAAAGTGAACAAAATAATTGCTCTCCTTGACCCACCCTCCATCCTCACCTAGCCAGTCCCCAAGGACTCCTGGGGACAGAAATCTCAGCACAGCCAGGAGCCAGCCTGGCCTACCTAGAGGGCTGTTGTACAGTTCTGCTGGGGGTGGGAGGCACACCTGGCCCCCAGGCTGAAGCCCACACTGGTTTGCCACCTGATCCTGATTTGCCCCTGTATCCCAAGGGGATAATGGCTAAACACAAGACCATGTATCAGCCCCAGAGGCCCAGGCTGGCTTACCTAGGGCTCACCTCTCCAGCCCTGACTCAGGAGTCCTGATTTTGAGTAGACATTGAAAAGCGGTGATTACGTGAATGTGTATATAGTGTGTAAGCATTCAGAGATACACATGGAGACGGGTTATCTCTTGCCCTTACACAGCACTTGCTAGCGAGAGCACTGACAAATAGGAACCAACTTTGCAGAGGGAGGAATAGAGGCACAGGAGGTTTAAGTGACTTGTTCTTGGTCACGTGCAGAGTTCCAGTCCCAAGTTCTCGAGGGAAGCTCTGGCTTGTGAGAAGGAATCCTTTTGTGCTCCTTGTCCTTCAGGTCCTGGCCCCTCTGGTGGCCCAGCGCCAGGATCCAGGAGCACAACCAGTCACGGAGCCAGGCGGCAAAATCAGGGTCCAGCACCCTCATCTGGGTCACCCGCTCACACTTCAAGGTCTGGAGTCAAAGTTCAGGTTCCCAAAAGGAATTCCTGCTATTGAACCAAACGCACTTCTCATTTGCTTGCTGTATCTGGTCTGGAAGATCAAGGTGGGCACTGAGAAGACCCCAAGTGGATCAGGCACGAGCAGGCAAGAGTTCTCCAGGGACGCAGTTGGCACTAGCCAACAGTCGTCCAGACACAAATATGTTTATCATCACCCTTCTCCAGACCACCTCTGAGAAGGTCTGGTTTCATCCACATCCCTCCCCAGGTAAGATTAAAATAAAATCAGAAGACCAGCAACACCAGAATTCAAGGAAGAAAAAGAGGGTTCAGGGTTTCTTTTAAAAACCCCTGGTTAATATTGATCTCTGAAACAGAAAGAATAGAAAACAGTGAGGACTAAAAAGAACATTTTGGTCCAAGCAGCAAGAGCACTGGCCTCCTTGGGGCCTCTGGTCAGGCAGTGGAGCTGCCTAGCTCCCACTGCGCCCACCAGGTAACACGATCCCAGGGCTGGGGTTGTGGAGTGGGTGGGATCATTGAGCCTGGGTTGTCTTCCTCACCACAATCCCACCCACTCCAGAGTCTTTTCTCCTAGGAGCCTTGCGACAGAGGGGAGCGCTGCTCCCCTGTGGGTCGCCCTGGCCCCTCTGCGCACCAGACACCCTGGCTGGGCACATTCCCTTCCACGTCAGGTAGTGGAGGCAGGCGGTACCCCCTCCTCACTCATGGCCACGCTCTTTCCAGGGACCTCAGACGGGGCACTGGGGATGACACCAGAGCCTGGAGTAAGCTGGCAGCTGTAGCTCATCTGGGCATCCATCTCTGAGAAGACCTGAGGGCAGAGGCCAGGCACAAAGCAGACATGGGCTCCACTTCCCTAGAGCCTCTCAGATATTGCTTGCTCATTTGCCAAATCTCTACGGAGTGAATAAATGGATGGGCGAGTGGCCAGGATTAGAGAATGAACAAATACCACCCACACATCTCCCAAATTCTACCCTGAGACGGAATCTAGCAGGTACCCAGCAAGTCCTTTCAAGGTGGCTTGAAAACCACGTGTAAGTCCCACAGGAAGGGAGGTCTGGGAAACTGGAGCGGGCCTGGGAAACAAAGGGCCAGAATGGGATTTGGGGTCCTGGCAGGTTGTGTGTAAACAAGTGGCATCTTCTTGGCACTCCTCAGCAGACAGCAGAGCCTTGTGGAAGTATTTTCAATGGATAGAGTCCCTTAACCGTGGTGACAGCTGGGGTGAGGAGGGCTATTTTAAATCTCAGGCAGGACGACTCCCTCATACGAAGGGAATGCTTTGGGGTCCTCAGGGTACTGAGGCTCTGAGGGGTGCAGAGATCTCCCAAGGTCACATAGCAAGTCAGAGGGAGAGTGGGAAAAGGACCCCAGTGTCTGTCTCCCGCACTGGTCCCAGGTCTCCTGGTGTGGACATGCAGGTGGTGGTCAGAATTACCGGGGCAGGTAGACAGGCAGGTGTCAGATAGCGGTGAGGGAGGCACTGCTGACAACGTGCACAGCAATGGTGCCCAGCAAGTCGCTGGGCTGCCGGCTACCGCGGTCTCGGAGGTGGAGGGTGTGCAGGGCCTGCAGGTCATCGGGTTCAGCCTTCAGGTGCACCTGGCCCAGGAACTCATCCTTCAGCATTCGGTGGTTCCAGATCTGGGAGGAGACAAGAGGACCATGGGAGCGGCCATCCCTAAGACCAGGAATACAACCTACGGAGGGCGCTGGTGGTGGTTCCAGAATCACCCCCACAGCGTGGGCCTGACAGGGACAAGAGCCTGGGTCGTCTTCCTCACCACGAGCCTTGGGCAAGGATGTGCCCCATCCAGAGCCCTGGGCTCCCCACCTGTCAAAGTTCTCTTCCACTCATAAAGATCATTAGCTCTGCTGTTGACCTTGGATAAACTTGGACAAGTGACCTCCCCACCTGCCCTGGGCTCCCCATCACTAATATGAGGGTTGGATTTGCCCCCCGGGTCCTTCTAGCTCTAATAGCTATGGGTCTGTGATTTGATCCAGTGGGACCCAGAGTTAAGAAAACTTGGAAAAATCTACAGTGGCTCCCCTGGGGTCCCCAAGTGTTTGTTTACAGATGGTTTCTCACCCAGAGAGATGCTGCTCTGGGCCTGGGGAACAGAGAGCTTCCTGCTAATGAGCTCAGAATCATCGTGCACCAGCCACCTTGGCCTGAGAGGAGAAGGAAGGCTGTGTCCAAGGACAGTGGCTTTCTATCCCCTGCTCCAGGCTCTTAAGAAACAACCACAGCCCCTATCATCTTAGCAGCCCTTGTCCAGATGACCCACCCACAGGGGACTCTAAGGAACAGCTCCCCAAGGCTTTGGGCAAAGCCGTCGAGATGGCCAAAGTCATCAGGAGACTGACCCTGCTAGGTCTCTGAATCACACTGGCTAATCCAACTCCACGGATAACCCTGATGCTGGTGTAGCAGGAGACGTAGGCAAGAGAATACCAAGCCATGCTGGGAGTGAGGGACAGATCAACAACCAGAGCCTGGCACCCCTGGCCCTGTCAAAGGCTCTTTTTCCCTGGGCCTGTGACTCACCTGGACGGTGATGGGCTGGCCCGGCTTCTTGCGGTAGAAGATGCCTTTCACATTGTACTCGGGCGCTGAGGTCCCTTTCTGCGCAGGCGAGTGAACCTTCTCCCCCTCACACTTGATGATCACGTAAGAGTTGGCCCCTAGAGAGGGAGTGGGAGCTGGGGTGAGAGAGGCTGAAAGATGGCCTGGGGGACAGATGGCTGAGAGGTGTGACACCCACCCGGCCTCGGTCACTGAAGGGAAAGTAAGGTTGGAGCCTGGTCCATCACACGGCCCCTTGAAGAGTCAGGCATGCCAATCTCTGGCCTCCAGGCCTTTACCTCTGTGCACAGCACCTGTTCCCCAAATTCTTTTCGCCAGGCATCATACCCTAATGCCTTTTCAGCCTGCAGAAGGGACGCCTCCCACAGGAAGCCCTCCCCAAGCACTTGTGCCAGGCGTCTGTTCCAGGATCTGACCTTCCCACCATGAGGAAGCTACCAGCGCAGGCGGTAGACCTGCTCTTGTCTTGGTGCCCATGTCCCCCCAGTGGATGCCGGGAGAGTTGTGCTGGCCACCGAGTTGAGCAGGAGAGCTCTGGAGGATGGGGGCTGCTGTGGAAGGGAGGGCCTGGGGCGGCTACCCACAGAAGCAGGGCCTTTCCTGGTGAGCTCACCTGTTGTCGAGTCCTTCAGGCCCGCAGCCCCCAGGACATGGACTTGGGTCACTTGCTGGGGGTAGCCACACAGGGAGCTCCAGCAGGTGCGGGGGGGCTCATCCAAGCACAGCTCTCTGATGGGGAGGGGTGACGGGTGCCAGGGAGACAAGTGAGGATGGGTTCTAATAGTGACATGAAGCCTGGGTCCCTCACCAAGGTGGGCAGGGCAGTGTGGGACACCCAGCAGGGACGGGGATGGTTTCAGCAGTGCCTGGGTCCCCAGAGCCAGTCCCCAACCCGGGATAGGGCATGATGGTAGCAAGACCCCACCCTGGAGTCCGGCCAGGCAGGTAGCCGGGGGTCACCACTACCACTGGCCTCAGACAACCCTTTGGCTTTGCTCCTCATTTTCATGTGAAAATGGAGTGGTCAGGCCTCCTGCTCAGGGGCAGGGAACAATCAAATGCGGTGAGTAAAGCTTCTTTGTAAACTGGGAAGTATAGTGTACATGACCCACTGTTCCTAAGGGCTGGGATAGGAGAGCAGGGGAAGGGAGAGGAAGGAGAGGGACACAGAAGCCACGCCGGGAGGGCTGGACATCGATCGGGGCTTCAGCCTCAGCAGACCACTTGGCTGAGCCCCTTGGGGCCCGGTGTGGCCGTGCCCACCAACCCTGGCCCCACACAGCCCCACACACCGGCAGTGGGAGGGCACATCTGTGAAGACTCGGAGCAGGAACTCGCCGGTGTGGCCGGGCTCAAAGGTGGTGGGGATGATGACGTAGCGGCCCTCAGGCTGGTCCGTGCGTAGGAAGACGCTGCGGGAGTTGATGTAGATGGAGCTGGCGGCCTTGTGCTGCAGGCTGTGCATGCGGTACCGGCGATTCTCCTCCACCTGCAGGAGACACGGGGGCCGGGCCGTGCGCAACTCGCACTGCACCCAGCCCCCCCATCTGCCCCTTGCCGGAATCCACGCAAGTGAGCTGTCCAGAACAGGCCAGGAGATTAGCGTTGGCCGGGGCTGGGCTGAAGGGGAGGAGGGTCGTGGACTTGGGTGGTGACGGCCTAAGGCAGCAGGAGGGGGATAAAAATGTTCCAACCGTGAAAGTGGTAGTGGTTGTGCAACTCTGACGACGCCAAAAGGCATGAGGTTATATACTTTAAATGGGTGAGTTGGGGAGTCTTTGAATTATATCTCAATGAAAGCTATTAGAGGTAGAACAGCACTAGGCATGGTGGCACACAGCTGGAACCACAGTACTCTGAGGGCTGAGGCAGGAGGATCGTAAGCTCACAACCAGCCTCAGCAACTTAGGGACTTGGTGAAACCCTGTTTTAAAAAAAAAGTTTAAGAGAGCTAGGGATGCAAAGGCCTTAGGTTCAATCCCCAATGCCCCCCAAAATGTCCAAAGGACCCCAGGTAAGTTCCTTTTTTTCTGCAGTTCTACTTTTGATAGTTTCAGTTACCTGGAGTCAACTATGCACTGAAAAAGTTAATTTAAGAATTCCAGCAATAAACAACGCATACATTTTTAATTTTACAGTGTTCCTGACTACTGTGATGAAATCTCATACCGTCTTGTTTCACCCCGCTCAGGATGTGAATCGCCTTTCTTGTCCAGCATATCCATGCCACCCATTCACACTACCTGCCCACCCTCACTAAGCAGCTGTGCTGGCTATCAGTACAGTGTATAACATTTGGTATTTTCCTTAGCTCAGGCACCCACTGGAGGGTCTTCGAAACCCCCCACTCCATAAGGGGGCACCTACTACATCGTGACCTGCCTACATCATGGCACAAATCTGTGAAATGACATCACCAGCTGCCAAGATACACTACCAAGTTCTCAAAACAGGTGTCACAGAATGCCATAGTCACTATAGTGAAGGCCATGACATACCAAAGTCAAAACGAAGTGTCACAACACAGCCCACAGTGAGTGTGCACCAGTACAATGACAGGCACAAACTGCCTTGACATGACCCAGGACATCAAATGCCAGGAGCCCACATGGGCCAAGTGTTTCACACATCCAGGTGTTTCCCTCCAGTTCTCGGGAGGGGGGGCGGGTATGACAAGTATGTGGGGTCCTGCTGGGCCAAATGTCACTACACACTGGGTATCACATGTAGAAGTCCTGTTTCCAGGTCTCAGTGAGGCTGGGAGTGGTCAACAGTGAGGCTGCTTGGCTCTGCCGAAGGATGCTCCCCGTGCACATAAGGCCTCCAACACAGGGGGTTGCAGGAGATGAGAGAGGCCCTGAGCCCTGAAGGAGGGACTTGGGGGAGCCATGTGACACTTGGGATCCCAGAGCTCAGCCCCAACAAGAGCAATCCTTTTCCTAACCCACCCAACAGTCTATGCTGTGGGTTTCAGGCAGGAAGAAATCAGAGTCAGGCCCAGCAGGCTGGGTGCTCTGTGGGCATCGCCAACAGGGAACCTGGCGCCTCTCCACGATGTTAGCCAACGCAGCCAGGACAGCAGCAGCAGTGAGGACGGTGACCTAGGTGTTCTAGAGTGCCCTCCCCAGGCCTGGCAGCCCAAACTCCAGCTCCCTACATTCCTCACCCATGGCAGGGGTCCCCATTGGCCTCACCTTGTAAATGTCAAAGCCAATGGCCAGGTTCTCGCCTTTGCCCTCCCTGCGGGTAGATCTTTTGGGCTGCTGCTGGATGCAGATCAGCACTTCATCTTCTGGCTTCTTGACCTCAAAGATGTACTGCAGGTTTGGCCACAGAGAGAGACACTGCCATGAGACCACGTCACAGATATGGGCCGCCTGAGCTTGGTCAGCCCCAACAGCTCTCTGAGCCTCGCCTCTCCTCTGTGACACAGAGCTGCTAATACCTACAGAAGCTACCCTGTAGGGAGACTGGGAAAACTCAGGGGAATAACAGAGGCTCAGCTCAGAGCCTGACACACAGTTGGTGCTCAACAAAGGCACATCAAGCAGTTGCCACGGGTTGTGATATGGACTGTGGCCAAGTTCCTCAGGAACCAGCAGAATCATGCTGTTGTGGAAACAAGGGGTGTGATGCCCAGCTTGGCTTCTCAGACCCTGGGCACGATGCTCCAGTTTCCTGAGAGCCAGTTTCCTTATTTTTACCATCTACAGGTTAAATTGTAAAGCTGGGCTTCACCACCCCCAGAGAGGCCAGTGTGCCCACCCCACTGTACAGATGGGTATGTGGAAGCCCAAAGACAAACAGGGAGGCACGCAAGGTCGTGCGGGAGCCTGTGGTAGGACACCAGTGGGGGCCCCTATGGGTGCGCAGGGCAAGACAGGGTCCCTGGGCATGCGCACCTGTGGGTTCTGGAAGAATGTGTCCTTGTGGTTGATGCAGCCGCCACTGCGGTTCTGCCGTGGGTCATCGTGCTGTGTCCAGGCCCCTCGCAGCCGGGCCTCCTCCCACGTCTTATGGATGCTCAGGTAGGACGTGTTGAGCAGGCGGCACTTGATGATGTCCGTGAAGTACCGGCATAGGTCCTCGAAGGTCATCCTGGGCACGGGCAAGCCGAGTGAGGCAGCTCCCAGCCTACCTGCCCTCCCACTCCGTGCACTCTGAGTGCAGCCACGTGGCCCCACGCAGACCCTGAACCTCTTTTGGCCTCGGTTTCCTCATTTGTAAAATGGCAACAAATCTGCCAACAGTGCCTGTCTCACAGGAATTAACCCATCTATGTCAAAGAGGGCAGTGTCGTGAGTGTTTGCATGAAATTCATGTATGTTACCTGGAAACACCCAAGGAACAAGAATTTGAAGAGAAAAAATGTTATTATATTCCCTTGTTACGGGCATCCCAAAAATGGAGAACTAGGCATTGAGGGGTTAAGTGGGGCAATAAAGGCAACCGAGCGCGGCTTTCGGCGGGCAGACCGTCCGGCTCAGGCTGCTGAAGCAACGTGGAGAGCACCAAGAACTAACGCAGACAGCCCACTACAGCATGTAAAGCCTGTTTCTACCCACAGGCTTTCATGTCTGGTCTGAGGCCTTGATGTAAACCTGGTGCGCACCCTATGGTAACGCTGTGGCAGTGGCCTGGGTGGCAGGGTCACTATGCACACCTCCAGGAGCCTGTGCGGGAGGGGCCGCAGGAGGCAACCCTTCCCATGGAGGAGGGGTTTGGCTATGTTTTAATTCAACTGACCCCTAAGCCAGATTGGACAAGGTGAATCTTGTCCATAAGGCCAGAGGCCAGAGGGCCTGGGTGGCCTGCAGCAGCTTCCTGGTGCCTGCAGGAGGGGTCCTTGATGGGGTGCCAGGATCACTACCAATTGTCCTGCTCTCTGGGGCCTACAGCATCTGCCTCACACAGGGCACCCTGTACCCTCCAGGGTGACCAAAGTCTCCCAACCAAGTGTTTTGCCAAAGGTGACACTGAGCGTGGCACAGAGATGGTACAGAACTCAGTGAACGAGCACAGGCATGTTATCCCAGAGCAGCTACTGGGATTCTCAGTCTCACCTGCTGCCCTCTCCCCTCCCTCTCCCCATGCCCCCAGTTCCCTGATTTTCTGAACTCACTCTGCCCAAACTGAGAGAGGGGCACTCGCACACTGGGCCAGGTCCCTGCACTGGCGTCTCAGCTTTGGAACGAGTCCCTCCACGGTGCCTCCCTTCTCCACTGCCTATTCCTGGCATCACACTGCCAGCTGCCCCTGCCCTTGGGTCAGCCCCCACTTGCTGGCATCCGGGGCTTCTTGCCAAGGGCTTGGTCTGGGGCTGGAGCAGCCTGGGTGCCCTCAGGAAAGGGCCCATTACTGCCCAGCTCATTTTACAGAAACTGAGGCTCAGAGATGGTGTGACCCATCCAAGGCCACACAGCAGCCTGATGATGGGGCTGTGCCGGAGCCCAGCCTCCCAAGCGGCCTGTGCCCACTGCCAGCGCTCCCTGCAGGCGCTGGCACAGCACTCACCAGAACTCACCGTCGTCCTGCACAGTCACCCCCATCTTTTCCCGCTCACTCTTGCTCACCTTCTTCCACTCCTCTGAGCTGGGAGAGGGGAGGGAGCAGTGTAAGAGGAGCACCGGCCACTAGCATCTTCCACCAGGGACAAGGAGGCTGGGGGACAGCCTGACCCAGGCCACCATGGGGCTTAGGGACACTGGGGCCACACCCAGCCCTGCTCTGCCCCTCCCGCAGGGGACTGGGGGCCGTCAGCATCCAGGCCAGGAGGTCTGGAGCGGAGCGGGAAACCAGGGATGGAGTGGGGGAGCATGACCCCCAGACAGGGACTCCTTTGCTAGGGGTGAGCTCTGCCCTGCTCCTGGCCTCATCCTGCAGGGCTCACGGCATCCGACACGCACACTCGCAGCTGGTGGCTGGCAGCCTCCACTTCCCTGGGAAGCCTCTGCTAACTCCACTCCCCACCCGACTCCAGACTCAGCCTCCCTTCTCTCTTCCTGACACCATCCTCCCCGCATCCTTCAGGACCCACCCCAGTACCACCTCTTGCAGGAAGCCCGCCCACCCTTTCCTATCCCTGGGCCTCACGTGTCACTCCAGGGCCCATTCCACTCCCGCTCGCCCCACGGGTTGCGCAGGCGGATCATGTCCAGCTTCTCCGATTTGAAGAGGGCCAGCAGGCCATGGCCCAGGCGCACCTTGCGCACGTCGGTGACAGCATATGCGTGGCCCTTCACCAGGCCACACGCCAGGCGTGCCTCCATGTCAGCTGCTGTCACTGCCTGTGGGAGGACCCGGGTGGTCAGAGAAGCAGGGACAGCCTGGAACCCTGAAGTCCTATAGGCACTGCCCCCTACAGGGAGGAAAGGGAACTACATCCCCACCGCCGCAAAGGGAGACCTTGCAAGCAGCGATTGAAGACAGTGCTATATTCACAGATTTTACAAACCCCTGCCACCAGCAGTGTCCGGGGAGGGAAGCGCTTGCCCTGGGGACAGCTCTGCAATGTGTCGGGGCCAACTTGTCCTGGCTCAGGTGATTGCTAAATATTCAGAAATTCTGAGAACTGGCTGTTAAGACATCGGTACCTGGAAACTGACTGTGATGGGAATGCTGACCCCCATTGAAATGAGGCCCTTGCTTTTTCTGGAGAGTCAGTTTGTCAGGCACCATAGGACTGGCTCTCCCTGGCTTCAGATCTTATCTACACTGAGCTTTCTCATCAGAACCCAAGCAGTTAATGGGCTCAGATGAACCTCTTGTGGCATGAGCCCAGGGCCCACCTTGCCACAGGGCCTCCAAATGTCATCTGGCTGGATGTCTCACAGGTTGACTGAGGGACCTCAGATGAGGTGGCTGAGGGCCTGAGGGGGTTGGAAGAGGGGATGCTGGGTGCACAGTGTTGGGGGCACGGCAGAGCATGGCTCCTGGCCCCCCAGCTGGTAGTCCAGGTTACAAGCCGACTTCACAGCCACCTCCTGAGCCTCCCACTCAGGGTTGGAGAGCACAGAGGCTGCCTCAGGCCTGCAGAGTTCTTACCTTGATGGAGGCGCTGATGAGGCCTCCCCGGCTGTGCACCTTTAACACTCGCTCAAACAGCTGGTTCCTTTTGGCCTCGTCACCGGCAAAGTCACCCTCGGTCAGATCGATGGGCTCAGAAACACCACCTGTGAAGTCCACCAGTGCATCTGCGGTGTTGCCTCCATCCAGGGCCTGATAACAGCCCGCCAGCCTGCGAAACAATGTGGAAAGAATTCCGGGCTCATGCTCCCCAGCCAGTCTAAAACTTTCACCTCAGAAGAGAGACTTTTAAAACTCAGAGAGGTCAAGCAAACTGCCAAGGTCACGCAGAAGGCCACAACATGACCAACACTACAGCCAGGGTGCTGACTCCCAGGCCAACATTTGCCCCAGTGATCCACATCATTTCATGGCTCAAGGTTCTGTAGGCCTCAGCAGCTCCATCTTTCTTCAAAAAAAATCTAGCAATTCTTTTCAAAGGCATTCAAAGCTTTTACATAGTTTGGCAGACCAATTCTAGATGGCGATTTCTAATGATCTAAATGCAGAACTATAAATGTCTAACAATAGGGAATGAGTTTTAGAAACTAACGCAGTGTCTATACCCTGGAATATTAAACCTTCATAAAAATACCTGGAAAAGAATTTCTGTGGTGGGGAAAATGCTAGTGTTTGCTTGTTATGTTTGAAAGAGCAATAGACTTGGATTCTTATTATGCTTAAAAGGTATACAGTAATTTATTTTAAAATATTTATTGTCCTAAAGGAACAAATCATATGAAATCAGAGAGATCTATGTTCCTGGGATGGGATAGGGAGGAACTTTTAAAAATTTATTATGTATTATTGTGTAATACATAGTAGAGAATTGAAAATCTGAGAAGTAGAAAAAAATGTAACACTACTCATACAAGTTGAAAATATATGCCAATAAAAAAGCAACAAAATTTGAGTAAAGTGATCTACAAACAAAAATGCAGTGCCAGGGACATAGCTCAGTGGCACGAGTGCCTGCCTGGCAAGTGCAAGGTCCTAAGTTCGATTCTCAGTACCAAA